>JAEBDU010013093.1:321182-383908 GCA_016802625.1 Heliconius numata
ATATATATATATATATATATATATATATATATATATATATATATATAACGCTTAATCTAAAAATAATAAAAAAAATCATGAGTTTTTTAAAAAAAAAAATGGTTTCGTCACAGATTTTCACAGTGAAAATATAATTGTCATAAAAAACCTAAGTATTTCGAACGACTATGAGGTTAAGTGTTTATACAACAATATTAACACCACAAAATTAAAAAGTCTTTATTTAAATAAGCCATATGTGTCTAGTGAAGGTAATCTAAAATCACAACGACATGAACTCAACCACCCATTGTGCGCTTGATTGACATTTTAATTAATGCTCGGTTGCCCTTTACTCGTATCTTTCGCATCGTTAAACTTTGTACACATTATCGTATGCAGTGCCTCTCCAAGGGGGCTAAAATACACATTCTCCCTCATAGGTGTATGTTTTTTTTTGTTAAAAAATAAAAAGTTACAAATCTTATTGAAATACTACTAAAAGTTATATTTATGGGTGTTCAGATGTAAAATATGCTTAAATATGTTTAAATTTTCGTAACATTCCATGGTAATATTCGTTCGGTCTGTGTTGCCAGGTGCTGACTACCGATTCACTAATTATATGTTTTTGTTAGTTGCACGTCGCAAATTGCATTTGTGGCTATAATCACAATGATATCCTACAAATTATTAATATTTAATATAATAAAATTAATTAACATTTGCGTATAAATTACATTTCTATATAATTATTACGAGCCTATTATATATTCCTTCAATATCAATGTCGTAACGCAATTACATCGAATGATGAACAAGAGCTACGTTGGCGACTACGTACAAATTATTTATAATTAACAAATAATTGAACATACTATATATATAATTAAATGTTTTACTCTTGTTAAAATCTACTCTTGAAACACTCCGTTCTCTACTTTCCGCTGAATTTTTCAATGCATTGCGTGTTGAGTGGCGGAATTCAATGCCGGGCTTTTTTCTTGATGCCAGAGCGAAGAATTTAAAATATAAATAAATAATAATTTATCCCCTCCAGTGGGAATCCAATCCATAACCATCGCATTACCGTCACACACAAACGCCACAAACTTACATCGTTTACAAAAATACATTTAAGATATTTTTTATGTTTTTAAGTTTGAATATTAAGCTAACAGATAGTTGCACAATAATCCTTCGTATTAACTCAGAAATTTTGAATATCTAAGTATGAAATATTAGCATATTCTGTACTTGCTGTATTTCCAAACTTCACTTAAACTTTTCAAAGTAACTCTTAGTCCGACGGAACACGAGGCCCGTCCTCGTTGTTTTCTTACTACTATTTTTCAACAAAGGGGACGTGTGTCGTTCGAAGAGAAAAAGATATAGTTCCTTCAGGAAATGGGGCCCTTTTCCGTCGCCCTTTTGAGTATTAGTGATTTGCTTTGTTAGACTACTCTTTGTCGAAAGGGATTATTATTATATAGAAGAGATAAAAGGGATTCCGTTAATGGTTATTTTTGTAATAATTTAAAACTACCTTTAAAAAATCTTTACTTTATACTTAAGTGTACATGTAGTGTAATTTCTATTACACTACATGTTCTCATGACGGCCAGAAACCCTTTCGTTTTCGTACCCTACCATAAAAATTCATTTCAGATGATTTGATTTGTTTTTTTTAACCTTCTTGTATAGAAAGCCAATAATCTTTAAATTCTTTTGTACGACAAAGAAGATTTTAGAAAAATACTTTATAGAACATCGTAAGAATGAGAAGAATGATGTTAATCATTTGCAGGTAATACAAGTTGTCCCTATGGCACAGTTGCAGCGACGGGTGAGTATTATTTTATTTATTTTACTATTGTTGTAGGTTAGTTAAGTGTGAATGTATATGTGTTGTTTTTGTTATTGTGTGATAAATATATATATATATATATGATATGTGTAAATAAATGTGTGTAATAAGATTTATTACTCAGTCACCCAAACATTCTTCAGTTGCAGATTCTCTCATGAAAACATTCACATCTTCATTTTAATACTGAAATTAGTCGCTGCTTAAAGTTTTAACACTATGAATAATTTTAATTTCAATAATTATGCGTTTAGCTTTAATTTAAGTTTAATACGTATGTTTCATAAATTTATTTAATTGAACTCAATAGCAGCAATAAATATATTATTTTACCTTATTATTTGTACAGTGTTTACATATAAAAATGTGCATAAAGGATCTATTTTAACCCGTTTCATATTAGATACGTTATCGATATTCTAAAGTCGGCCATACATGTAGAAGCAACGCGTTAGTTCTCTACATATCGCGACACACTTGACTAACTGCCTACAACGTTCCCTTGATTGATTACTTTGTAATCTTGTTTGTTACTTTAGCGGCGTTCAGTTATTGTATCACAGACGGCTTTTTTATGTATTTTTTATGTTTCTTTTTAGCAAGACAAGGAATTGACATGATAAATTACTACCGGTTAGGCTTGATGCCTAAAATAAATTGAATATCACAATTCATCTAAACATGATATCTTGTAAAAGAAAAATAAACTTTTGAACAAATTTTGAACACTATACAATTATTAAATATTCGGGACTAGCCTCTAAGTAGGTAGTGATGCATTCCTCCATCCACTTTTTCCTTCGCCAGCTTAGTGGCAAAATCGTGTAAATATTTCAGTTTGATTCAGGGTGTGAAAACAATGTTCCTATAAATTACATACGAACCTGCAACTATCAAATATTGTCAGATGTACCAATTAAGCCACAACAGCGTTTGAATTCTAAATATTGGAATAATTTTTATCCTATAATCGAATTTAAGCCTTTGTTTTAAGAATAGAAATAAATATAGTAATATTTCATATCACAATATTAAACTCATTTATTAGCGTCTATCTTATATCTAAACGTTCCTCTAAATATAAGGAAAAATCATGCAAAGCAATAATTCGCCGACAATTTGAGAAGATAAGATGGAATAAAAAATATCCAATTCCTATTATCTGAAACGGGTTTGACAGGAAAACTTTTAGTTGTTCAGCTTGGTAAGTTTTATCGGACGGACCCGGCTGTTGGTATCGCTTTGGGGAACAAATTGACCAATGACTGCCATAAACTATATTGTACTGCGTTTAATTTGATATTTATCATTTTAGTTTTTGCCAATATATATTGACTGGTGAAAGTTTCGCATATTGGGAAAGCTTTAATGATCATTTTGCTTGTCGACTGAAAAGTAGTTTAGTAAATGGTTTGAGGCCAGTCGTGGCGCAGGGGCACAAAGTGTGCTGCAAAATCGATTGGTTGTGGATTCGATTCCCACTCGAGAAAAGGAAATATTTAATTAAATTTATATTTTCATTGCTTTGCTCTGGTGTCGAGGCAAAGCGCGGCGTTGAGTTCCGCCACTCAACACGCAATGCCTCCAGAATTCAGTGGAAAGTGGGAAACGGAGTGTCTTAACACAACTACTCTGCCTACCCCGCTGTGTGCGGGAATCAGCGTGAAGCTGATTTGATTTGATTTTTTGTTTAAAACATCAAAACCAGTTAATGAGACGCAACACGTTTATGGTATGAAGATGCTAAAACAAGAATCTCTGGAACAACTTTAATATTGTGTAGGAAAAGAGCGTACTTTACTATTAAATAAATAAACAGGTGAGCTCGAATATTCACGTGCCAGTCCTCTTAAAGGATATTTCGTGTTTTTTGTCAGAGCCGCTTTACTGTCGTCTTATAAATAATATATTGTGCGTACTACTTGATTTTCTCTCTAATAAAACTTTGCTATATAAAAAAAACCATAAAGAAAATAAGTGCGTTAATAGCTATACCAAATAAAATTAAATATTATTTTATTAGGGACACACAAAACTAACCGAGTTTTTCGCACTTAACCACTGCATACCGTTCTCAATACGTTTAGTT
Organism: Heliconius numata; assembly: GCA_016802625.1. Lineage (NCBI taxonomy): Eukaryota > Metazoa > Arthropoda > Insecta > Lepidoptera > Nymphalidae > Heliconius > Heliconius numata. Next base: position 325,118 of record JAEBDU010013093.1, read on the forward strand.
ATAGCTGACAGAATGTGTTAATTGAGTGAAGCGAGAGCTAACATCTGTAAACCAGCAAAAGGCTACCCGCTAAATTAAGCTTTCGTAGAACTAGAATTGTAGAGCGCTTTTATTAAATTTTACTGTACTAGGTAATTTTGATCTGTTACAATAGCTACATCACATCCGGTGTACCGCTCTAAGGAATACTGTAATATACTCTCATATTCCCTTAGCTTGGAGCTTTATTGCTAAAAGTTTTATTTTGTTCCTTATGGAGGCACTGCTTTCTTATTTTACTTCTTTCTTATTGTACTTCTTATTCTACTTTCTTCGTGGTTAACGCCCAAACTATTTGAGAGGAATTCAAAGATAACTTAACTATTTAATCTAAGACTTTTCTGATAATCAAATAACATCAACACAACAACACATCAACAGAAATACAGTTTACATAAAACTGTATTTCTTATCTAGAACTATACAACTTAAATTCGAGCGTAGGAAGTAGTACCTAAGGAGTACGAAAGTACCTACAAACATTCTAACATAAATAATTTAACATATTAAATGTACTATTCAAATCTTGTTCCTTTTGATTTAAACCACTATCTTATTACGAGTTATCTATATTCTGAACACTTTTAACCTCAAAGTCATCTTAATATAAAAGATTGAAGTACCGCAGAGTAAACGATAAAAGCGGCCGCAACGACTTGAGTGCTCTTCGGCTATGTACTAATTGACAGCCGCAATGAGATGTAACACAGCGGCTTACAATTTTAATATGTTTCTTTAAAATAACCTCACTTTTTTGTTTAAGTACAGCATATTTTTTCTTTTTGCAAGCGTTACTTTTGTGTAAAAATAATGAATTATTTAATTATCTTTTAATCTTCATTCGTAAAATAATGAAAGATGAGCTAAAGGTATAAAAGTATTAGTAAAATAAAAAAACTTTCATAATTATGTAATTATAAAATTTCAGTCTCCATTTTACGAGTATATAAATACTTTCAGATGTATATAGTTATATAATAGGTAGTTAAGTTTACATTGAAAAATAATAAATTTCCCTTAATAAAACTAAGAACTTGAAAATTTTAGTTTTACATTTAAAATAAACAAAATCAGCGTGAAGTGAAGTGTGTTCATGTTTGTTAAATATTTAAAGTATTATTCTATACTAATGAATAAAAAATGTTTATAAAACGTGTAAAAAATTGTGCGTAGCAGGACTCGAACCCAAGAGAGGAAACTCTTGATTACGGTACAAGCCTGGTAGTAAGTTGTAACAAGCGTATAAAATATTTAGATGAAACTCAATAGTAAAACTCTCAATAACCTCAAAATGCAATAAAATTATATGACTTTGAATATTTTGTATTATACATCAATGTTGAGATACAATTTTAATTTTTTGACCATTAATTATATTATAATTGTAGGTATCGGGCATTAGCATTGGGTTTTGCAATAATTTATTGTCTAACCCTTTTCTAGTGGTAATTTATAGGTTTAATTTTGTATTAATTTCCATTCTTAAGCCTTTTATCAAGCGGAAAGTATTAAGACTGCGCTCGAAGCACAGAAAAAGAAAAAAAAGAAAAAATGCGTTAAAGTGAGCTCACTCTCTCTATTTTTACATAATTAAGTTTACTTTATGTGTATAGTAGAGTAGTAGTTGCGACGTTTTCTTTTGACTGTACGTATCAAACATATTAATTAATAAATACAGTTATTTTATTCATTCAATGGAAAAATTATTACAATAACCATAGCAAATATAATAAACAAATCTAGGCAAATTGTAAAACATGTAAAAAATTTCTTGGCAATGTATATGAAAATGTAACCAATCTTATTTAAAATTACTTGCCACGTACTCGAATTGACTACAAACATACGTAAGTAAGCAGGTAATTTTATGCTGAAATTGTTACAGAATCTCGTCTCGCCCTCTTATTCGATTATACTGGATCCTGCTTAATCCTCGTTACTCGTGGTAACACGACTCCAACGTAATATTAAACTGATACATATTTAAAATCGTTGTCAATATTTGATTTCACAAGCCTACGTTATTACTACCGTTTTATTATGGAATGAAGTTTTGCTGAAATATGCAAATATTTATTAAAATATTCATTCTTGCGCTCGCTGAATTTTTGCTTTTATAGTGTAGAACTATACAAATTATATGCAAAAATATTTTATATAGGTACACATATTTGATATTTGTCAAATAAAAATATACTGACAAGCAAACCACCTGTCCACGAGTATATATATATTATACTAGCAGACGCGCGCAGCTTCGCTTGCGTATTTAGGGGTGAATTCTAATAACCCATGAAACATGTGTTCAATGAAATATTTATAAGAGTCTAAATTTCAAATTTTATAAAAATCGATGGCGATTTAAAGATTTTTCCATACAAACTTTCAACCCCTTATTTGCACCCTTAGGGGGTGAATTCTAGAAAACCATGAAACACATGTTTAATTAAATATTTTTAAAAGTCTAAATATCAAATTTTATAAAAATCGGTGGCGATTTAAGAATTTTTCCATACAAACTTTTAACCCCTTATTTGCACCCTTAATGGGAGAATTCTAGAAAACGATGAAACACGTGTTTAATTAAATACTTTTAAAAATCTAAATTTCAAATTTTATAAAAATCGGTGCCGATTTCAATTTTTGTCCATACAAACTTTAAACCCCTATTTCAACCCTTTAGGGTTAAAATTTTTCAAAATCCCTTCTTAGTGGATGTCCAGATTACGAAAGTAAACATCTGTTCAAATTTCACGTTTGTACGCACAGCGGTTACGGCTGTGCGTGCGTCTTACCTCAGTCAGTGAGGACAAGTCCTTTTATATATATAATTTAGTCCTGTAACCGTTAAAAATAAAAATAATATGGATTTTTGATTCATACTTTAGTATGGTTCTTTATTAAATTAATTAAATCAGCTACATACTGTATTCATGGATATATTATATGGTGAAAAATATCAATAACTATGATTTAATATTCATTAACAATTAATTTACGAACATGACTACGAAATATCACATTAAAAGTTTTAATAGCATGTTTATGTTCCAACGTGACATTGGCGAAGTGAATAGTGCTGAACTAGCACGCTCGGAGCGCCACAATCAAAGAACAGAACAGAACATAAATACAGTTTGTGACTACGTAAACACCTAATACACTTATTTTATATGTAAAAAAATACTATATAATAAAGTTCGTACAATACGTCAAATAGAAAACTTAAGACAAGTGGGGAAATAAAACATTCCTATCATAAATCATATCCAACAAAACAATAAAGTAAGGAACTGTCGTTTACAGTTCGGTGGTTAATTCCTTTACGCGTCTTGTTGCGATTTGTTTTCCTCTTTCAGCTTTCATAAGTGAGACGGCTTTATTCAAGATCGTTGCTATAATATTTCGATTTTATTTATATTTTAATTTTCTGCTCTGGTAATGAGGCGAAGTGCGGCGTTGAGTCCCGCTACTCAACACGCAATGCCTTGAGAATTCTCTGGAAAATTCTCCGGCAAATTCTCGAGGTAACGGCAACTAGGAACAGAGTGTTGTACCACTAGATAACCTCTGCATACCCTACTATACGAGGGATACAGTGTAAATATCACCGCTATAGCACATACTAGAGTAGGCAAAAACAGCCCAATGTTTAATTTCTATTCTTACAATATATAAATGTAGCTTGGATAAATGAAAACAATTTAAGTAATGCAAATCCATTTATTATGACCACTTGTAATAGAAGGAAAGATAAAAAGATATATTAAGTAAAAGTAAAAAAGATATACGGATCTTAACATAAATCATTTCGAACAAAACAATAAAGAATTAAACTACCATTTACGGCTCGCCGGTAAATTCTTTCGAGTTTTGTTCGGATATATTGTCCCAATCCTTCCGGCATCCGACAAACACAAACGATATTCGTTCGTATTTCACTCGGATTTATATTTATAAGTTATTGAGTATATTTTTTTATGACGACATAATAAAGGAATTTAAATTCAACTTAACTCCTTATAAAAGAGTTATATGTCAGTGCATTTTAATATAAAAATGCATTATGAATAAAAAATCTTAGTAAGTAAAAAGTGTCTTAGATCAAGTACTTCAGTGTTCAACGTTCACTGCGATTTGGTCTCTATTGTAAAAAAATGCTCCTTTTAATATAAAAGTTCTAATAACGGAAACCAATTGCAAGTTGGGAACGCTTGAGGAGTCTCACAAAGAACTAAACTAGGAACACATCGGTGATTCATTGCTGAGCGCACGACGGAATCGATTTCGCCGTCGCAAGTTCGCCTTCGCGGCTTTTAAGTTTCTTTTTAATTTTTTTTTCTTTTTTATTGAAACAGATTAATGGATTTATTTTTTCACTGCTTCATAGCAGTTCATACAAAATGAGGGCATACGTCCGCAAACTTAAGTTTTATAAGATGTAGTTCCAATTGATCTACAGTCCTGAAATTGATACGGAACTCGGGGGACAGGTCCGACGAGTCGCACTTGACTGATTTTTTAATACTAAAATAGTTGTAAAATATTCCATTTACCATAAATATGTAATGTATAGTACGTGTAATATCTTAAGTGGCTGCTTGTACAAGCTGGTTAAGCGCGGTCAGGTACTTAGTGCGTTTGATGAAGTGCATATTTACAAGGTGGAAATTTTCTAAATGCATCTCTTAGATTTAACGGAAAATGTGCACCGGGATCATTATTTTTTATTATATCTACTCTCGCATGGATCATATACAAGAATTCTCTCTCATTCGAGAAATTGTTTGTTAAATGGCGTACGTAGGCAGAACGTAATAAAACAACGAAAATATCATGTAAACAAAAATGATTCTGTCTAATAATGTTAAAATTGTGAGATCATTTACTAAACTGGCCTATTATTGGTAAAACTTTTACGAAGTTTATAATTAGAAAATGACAAAATCGATACCGGTATAATACTCGTATGCAGTGGAAGCAAGCGGAGGCAATTACTGTAGCGATGGCCAAGTTTAATTAAGGACATGATTACACTATGACATAGCCCGTTACATCTTCATTAACCCAATATCCTCAAATCATTACTTTCATAAATATTCTCTATACTAAACAGCTTCACGCTGCTTCACGCTGTATCCCGTATGTAGCAGTGTAGGCAGAGGGAACCTAGGAAGACACTCCGCTCCCCACCACCACGCTAAATACTGGAGGCGTTGCGTGCTGAGTGGTGAAACTCAACGCCGCGCATCACGTATACGTATAAGACAATATCTTAAATATGTTTATTAGTTTTTGTTACAAATTAGTAAAGTAGAGTAAAGTAAGTAGGTACTTCACAATAAATGGACTTAGAAAGTCGATGCACCTATTATAGTAGACAAGTTACTCGAAACTAAAACTTGAGAAAGTCGTGTAACTGAGTCGGTGACGTATAATAATGAAGACGTCAATAGAACCGTTTAATTTACTTGAAAATGAGGCAGCGGTGGTTTAGGCGTGGAGTTGTGGGAAGTAATAATGAGCCACTCGGTTGAAGATGGTGGAGAGGATTGCTAGCGACTGATTTGTGGTGACCTTCTAAACAAACTTGAAGAAATAATTAAATTCTAACTTAGGACGAAAAGTTTATGCGAAAAGAACGTGATCTGTGTCTTTAAGGCAAGAAATTCTGGAATAAAATCTTTGTAGACCATCTATTTAAAAGATTTCATCGTCAAGCTGAATTGAGATTCCCAGCCTTTAATATTACCAGCCGTGGCACAAAATATGATTGTAAAATGGACTGCTTGTGGGTTCGATACCCATTCGAGGAAATGAAATATTTATTTAGATTTATATTTACATTACATTGCTCTGGTGTTAAGCAGAGCGCGGCGTTGAATTCCTCCATTCAACACGCAATGCCTCAAGAACTCGGCAGAAAGTGGAGAACGGAGTGTCTTAACATTAGGTTCCCTCTACCTACCCTGTTACGTGCGGGTCATCATACTCAAACATTATTCAATTCCAGCTTCCTTTTTTAGATGTTGGGTAAATTGTTTTACTACCGGAACTTACATTATTATATTTGTAGGTGGTCATTATCTTTTAAGCACTTGGCATTTATAGCTTCTTATTCACTGATTGTTGGTACTGAAAATTTTCGAAGTCTTTATTGCTTCCTAACATTTAAAAAGGTTTACACTTGCCTCTTACTTGCGTCGATACAATGGTTCGATGGTAAATTGAAACTCGAGCTTGAGGCTAGAATTGGCATGTTTGATCTTTGAACTAAACCATTTTGAGGATTTGTAGGACTCTCGTAAAACGGAACGGAATTGATAAAATATATTCGATAGACGCAATACTTATGAAATATGGAGTAAGATTGTGAACGATGCTATAAAATAAATAAATCTGTTTTTAATTACCACAATTTTTACTTAAACGTAATTAAGTAAAAATCATCACCTTGTGGCTACAAGAAGCAAGATTATTATAAGAAATTATAATTATGAAGCACATAGTAACTACGTGCTTATAAAATTCGAAGGTTTCCTTCGATACCCATGAGATTCCATCATCCTTCCTTGGTGGTAATAGAAGCAATAATGGTATGTAAGGTATGTTCTTTCAAATTAAAAATGTTTATAAAAAAATAAAAAATGGACAAGCGAAAAAATATATAGCTAACTAACAAAGAGCGTCCCCTTTTTCTAAAAAGAGATCGGTTACAAATCAAAGACCAAGGGTACTCATCAAACGACGCGGTCAAATTTAAACTCGGTCTCGGGATGGGCAACGACTAGTTTGATAGCTGAACGAACCACTTCGATTAGTCCTTACTGTCGTAAACCACTCCTAGAACTGGATTTGACATTTTATCGTAAAAATCTCTTCTAACATGATAAACACGTGTTAAGTTTTTTGTTTCAATGTATATACTTGGGTCTAATTTATTAGAAGTTATATAAATATGCACGAAAACTTTAGAATAACAAATATTATGCAGGTTTCTATCACAAGGTTTTTTTTGCTAATTCCTGAATTAAGCAATTATTAGAGCATTCTGAAGTCATTCCGTTATTGTAAGAGCTGTGACATAACAACTATTTGTAATGGATTATTCAGAATTAAACAATGAAATTACAATTATTCTTAATGTAAATCTAGATTATGCTTATTATGTTAGAGATAAATTAGATTTTATTTAAGTTCTTTGTGACTATTTTTTTCAGCATCACCTAGTGTTAAGACACTCCGTTTCCTAATATCCGCCGAATTTTTAAGGTATTACGTGTTGAGTGGCAGAACTCAATGCCACGCTTTGCCTTATTATCAGAGCGAAGAAATGAAAATATTAATAAATAATAATACATTCCCCTGAGTGGGGATCATATACGTACCCGTAACCGTCGCTTTACAACCTTCGTGTTGTGGGACGTCGTCGTGAGCCACTGGCACTATTTTATTATAAAAAAATATAACTATAAAAAATTAATCATGTACATCCATACCTATATTATAAATTCGAAAGTAACTCTGTCTGTCTGTCTGTCTGTCTTTTACGCAATCAGGGCCAAACCGCTAATTTAATTGTGATAAAATACTCATATAGAGATACTTGAGGGTCTCGGGATGAACATAGGATACTTTTTTTTTCTCATATTTGTAATATTTTCGATATATACCAATATATTAAAATAATTAATTTGACATGCAATTTATTCCGCCATGTTAATAACAATGGTCGCTACGCGTTGCTAAGCAACGACTTGCAAAGTTTGTTGTTTTAAGAAAACGTCACCCAAAGTGAGTTTGCTTAATACATACATGGCGCGCGCCGATATAGATTTGTATACATTAACAAAAATTCGATGATTTCTATAATTTGATATTCATCCTTATGAAAATAAATATAATAGTCACTTTTAGCATTTCATCTAGATTGAAATTATAGTTTACTGTATAACATTCTAATAAATAATTAAGGAGATGTCACTGATTCGAAATGACCTAGCCTACGAGTGGTATAGTATGACCGACGCGAACGGGCAGCCTTTGATGGTTTTGTAAATTTTTATATATTTTCGAATTACTATTATTTTTTATGTAATTATTTGCTGCTTATAATTAATTTATCTCAGTTTGGTTATCCATACCGATGTTATACACTTAAAATATCGTAATTTTAATCATTTGGGATTTTATTTAATATTGTTCGCAAAAATTAATAATTATTTAATATAGAAAAATGTTTAGTACGCGCGCACGGCAAACTTTAGGTACTTTTTCTAATATTAAGAATTTCCTTAAGTTACTTTTACTTCTTTTGTTTGTTCATTTCGGTTACTCAGATATTTTTTCTAATAATAAATCTCCACTTATTATTATTTTTTAACTCATTTTAGTTATTTAGGCTTATATTTTCGCAGGCGTAGCCGCGTCCGGGCCCACTAGTATTTAATAAATTAAATAATGAATTATAAACGTTTAGTATTTACATTCGCACGCATAATTACTTTCCGTCTAATCGATCCGACACTTAGAGAAGGATTTGGATGAATGATTAACGAGCGTTCACTTGTCGCCATCACACCGAAGCTCCTTGGGCGTATATATGTATATATATTGAGATTAATATAGGGAGTACGTCTTTGTCAAACACGGTTTTAGTTTAATAATATCCAATGATATCGCAAAGCAACCACAAAAAGAACAGATAAGATGACAAGATGAGGAATCTAAGATTAGATCAGTTCCGTGAAGCGAGTCTTGTATAGCTTGTATATAGAACATAACAAAGTGCGTTCAATAAAAAGTGGTGACACAAATTACAATAGAAGAAGTTAATCCGTATATGATTGAAATCTGAATAAGTCACACAGGGTATAGGAAGTGTCTATGTATAGTTAGAATCAAGACGTATAAATAAATTTACTATCACAATAAATTACTACAATATTTTCCTCTTCTTTTTAGATTCACGATGTATCCCGTACATAGTAGGGTACCCAAAGGGAACCTTCGCGTTTATAGTCCTACGCTTGCGTTCCTGCGCCACGTCTGACTCTTATATATTTTACATTTGCGCACTAATATTCGTAATTATCAAAATATTTGTAGGTTTTAGGCTTATTTTTTTGCTTTAATACCTTTATATATTCAGACTAACTTCGTTGCGGTCCATCTCGTGGCACTGCCATGAAATCTATATATATTTGCAGTTCTCTTGTTATTATAAGAATTTTATGAGATGGAAAATAGATTATTTATAGTCTATTCACAATTTTGAATTCCTGCCAAAAGTACTTTGTGTAATAATTACTCAAATATTACATTCAAATACTTTATAACGTCAAATAGTTTTGTATTTATTGTTATGTTACTAGGGACCAGCTTTTAGAAGCTATATTTTCTGTTATTTATGAACTTCTTAAAATTTTTTGATAATTACTTAACTTTTGTTATTTGTACTTAACAAATGAATGACAAAGTTTTTTTTAAATAATACGATGCAATTAATAGTAATATAAAATAAATATATCTAAATGGCATAGTCTGCTTTTATCGTTTTAGGAATTAAGACAATACAAAGTTAATTAAAAAATGAATATTTATTGTTTAGCTTATCAAGTTGTTCTTAAAATTTTAATGTGAGATTAATTAATTGAAAAATATAGTATGATTATGAATATAAATATAGTTTTTCTGCGTCACATTTAAAATATATGTAAAAAAATCTGCCGTAAACTGGTGCGAAAAATCCTTCAGAAATTTTTGTTGATTCTACAGAAAATATACAAAGGAAAATCGGGTGCGCTTTGAATCCATTGAATGAACTTATAAAAAGGTAATACACATAGAAAAAAAATCTGATCATATTCTAAAGGAACGCTGTCCAACTATGAAAGCATTCTCATACATACGAGTGGCTATCGACGCTGCTCACTATACAAATATCAAACATTTCTCAGCGGACGTTCTCTATTCCACAGCTATTCTATCACTGTTGGAGATGATTATTCCAGTTTGCGTTTTACTATTCCTCCAATCATATTTATAACTGGATTCAGAAATTTTTGTTCATATTTTTATAAAAAATATTGGTGTCACCTATTTAATCTTATAAACTAGTACATAAAATAGAAAGCAACGACTTATGTTTTCCTTTAACTTTACGCCTAATTATTTTTTTTTTATCCTTTCACTTTGAGTCCGTCACCCAAAACTTAACATATTTCTAAAATGTCGAGAGCAGAATGTGTATGGTAATTTACATTTTATATTAAAAATATTTATACTTTTAATAATCTATACTAATATAATAAAGCGGAAGAGTTTGTTTGTTTGTTTGTTTGTTTGTTTGTTTAAACGCTAAGATCTCTGGATCTACTGGTCTGATTTATATTGTTTTTGTTTTGTATGAAAGCTGCATTCTTCAGAAGTGCTATAGGCTATATAACATTACATTATACAAATAAACTAATATATTTTAAAGTACTTTCTAATTTGACATGCAATTTATTCTGCCATGTTAATAACAACCGTCGCGTCGCTACGCAACCGCTACCGCGACATTTTGAAATTATAGTTTACTGTATAACATTCTAATAAATAATTAAGGAGATGTCACTGATTCGAAATGACCTAGCCTACGGGCGGCACAGTATGAGTAAGACCGACGCGAAAATATTTTTATAGTTCAAGCAGGCGTAGCCGCGTCCGGGTCCACTAGTAAAAATATAATTAGGTATATAATTTAAAGACTATTGAAAAAAACGGTAAACGTTTTCAAATTCAGAAAATATGGAAAAATCGTATACATCTAAAGTATACATAAAGCTAAACCTTTAGAAGAATAGCCTTTTGATAAGGAACAGTTGCAGAGCGCGCTCTCGACGCGGACCACAATACCAAATGTTGACAATTGCTGTTCTGATATTCAATGTTCCACAGTCGTGACTCGTGGCTTATTGAAACTTGTTTGCAGGTGGCTTTTGAAAATGAAATAAATAAATAAACATACTGTAAAGGCTTTTTGAGGCTTTTATTTCTTTACATCTTTCTCCTGGCATTACATACAAAATATTATTAAAATTCAATGCACAGTCAAAAATTAGGCATTAAGTAGAGAACGGACCGTTTTCACTGATTTTACACGGGACACAGATAACAAAAAGAAAAAAATCTACATTATTTATGTATGTATAAGTCCGTAACCCGTAGAATATGCAGAGAGAACGACCACAAATGATAATCATTCCATCGTCCAGAGATTCCAGAACCCAATTCTTTATCTGACCAGATCAGAGAAACAAGTGTTTTTTTAATATAACCATTTACCACAGTCACCATAGAATCTTTCAAATTCTAATAATATGTACAAATGAGGCCGTCGTGGCGCAGCGATAGAGGCAGAATTTAAATACAACTCTTGTGGGTTCAATTTCTTCTCGGGGTAATCAACTATTAATATTTTCATATTTCGGCTCTGGTAAAACGGCAAGTCAAGCGACAATAAAATATGTACAGAATACAGATGTGACATAAAAGATAATTATTTTAAAACGTACGTTATAGTGTTATTGACATTATGACTAGAGAAAATATTACCTGGAAAAATATCCTCTACATTTTCTGTTAATTAGAGCAGTTTAATTGAATTATGGAAATTTGAACCCCGCTTCGGTCGAAGCGGGGTCGTAAATTCGACGACTCTTGTTTCTTGTTAATTTACGGGGCCAGACCCATCTATTGTATAAAGCAAACACTATGGGGCCATGTAATCGAAATGGGGGTCGAGTTTATATTGGTAATGATTTGTGTCGGTACGTAAAAGCGATTTGAGTTACTTATATATATATATTTTAAATATTTATTTGCAAAGGTACAAATAAATTAAGTTTATTTGATACACTACATATTTGTTCAAATAAGAATGGATCAATGTAAATAAATTCAAATCCATATCATGCACACAGCAGGGTAGGCAGAGGAAACATAGTGTTAACACTCTTCACTTTCCGCCGAACTTTGGAGGCATTGCGTGTTGAGTGGCAGAACTCAACACTGCGCATTGCCTCGTCACTAGATTAAAGAAATGAAAATGTAACTGTATATAAAAATATTTCATTTCCTCGAGTGGGGATCGAATTTGTAACCATCTTGTTAACAGTCGGGGTGCCGTTTCGCCACGATAGTTTCTATATATAATAGTTGATAGATTGTTAACATACCCAATACAGCAACAAATGTAATCTTTGATAATATTTCCTACGTGTGCTTTGCCCGGACATATTCCAAGCCAGACGCTTATTGCGTCGTAAATCCTTATCTCCACCGTTTTTGCATTTTATGTTTGCAGTATTAGGCGCAGATTAAAATTTATTTATATTTCACTGCGCTTTTAGAGGAAATACTTTAGTGTTTCTCTTTTAAACAATATATTAATACGAATTTGAGCATTTTTCTTATTTTGAAACTACAGCTTTCGTGGTGCAGTTTTTTGTTATGTTTATGTTTCCGGCTTACCTGTCGGAAGTAGACAAAGATAATGGAAAATTTCGTCTTCCTCTTTTCAATACTTTTTTATCGCTGAAATAAATTTGTCACATATACATTATTCATGTATTATAAGTCATGTATTATGTAGTTCGTCAAACTGTGCATTCATTTTTAAGATGTTTCAGGAAAATGATTGATAAAAGTAGAAAAATATCAGAAAAAAAAATTATCGTGTTGTGAAGGTTGCTAATTATATAAGCAGCACTCTAAGATACAACGCTAAGATTTAATCAGCTAAAAATGATCATGGAAGGAAATAGTTATATATGTAGAAGCATCAGAAGGGGCCTCAAAGCGGTCTTGGCTGTTACTATTCATTTGTGGGCGTTGAAGGAACAGAGATGTTTAAATAAAAGTCACACTTATATTCTGCAACGTCTTATTACTCGTTTACATAACAGTTTTACAATAAATCTCTCAAGATTAACAAAAATACAATAGATTAGGAGCCAATAGGTTAATTGGTGAACATCTCACGCCATAGCTGTCAACCAATGACGTCTGCTATTATTCGTGGCTACACCTACTACCCTATTCGGGGTTACCCGCTCCATTTTAAATATTATTCTAATATAATCCATTACATAAATCAATTAAAATCGAAATATAATAATTGCGAAATTATAATTAAAACTAATACATAGCAACGCGCCGTCACGGCCGTCCTGCATCGTCACACGTCCTCGTGTGCATAGGTTCAATCTGTGAACAATAAACATAGTGCTTTGCAATACGTCCCGTTCGGTCTTCCTGACCACACAATATCTCCCCTTAGTGGATGTAACAGTGAACTCATAGTGATTACAATTTTATAAATGAATTACAAATACTACGAAATGTTTCGTATAAGACACACATAACAATCTTACAAATGTTACATCCGTTAGTCAATATCACATAGGCTAACAGTCACACAGACAAGTCATTGCCACAACGGTAAGTAATTGCCACACAGGCCAGTCATTGCCACACAGGCCAGTCATTGCCACACAGGCTAGTTTTTGCCACACAGGCCAGCCATTGCCACACAGGCTAGTACTTGCCACACAGGCTAGTCATTCCACACAGGCTAGCTGCTGCCACGCAGGCTAGCAGTTGCCGCACAGGCTACTCGTTGCCACACAGGCCACTCGTCGCCACACAGGCCACTCGTCGCCATACAGGCCACTCGTCGCCACACAGGCCACTCGTCGCCACACAGGCCACTCGTCGCCACACAGGCCACTCGTCGCCACACCGGCCACTCGTCGCCACACAGGCCACTCGTCGCCACAAAGGCTAGTCGTTGCCACAAAGGCTAGTCATTGCCACAAGGGCTAGTCGTTGCCACAAAGGCTAGTCGTTGCCACAAGGGCTAGTCGTTGCCACAAGGGCTAGTCGTTACCACAAAGGCTAGTTTTTCTTTTTCTTTTTTTTTTGTTTGTTTTGTTTGTCTTAGCTTTGTTTGTTTGTCTTAGCCACACAGGCTACTACAGGGTAAAAGGGGTATGTAACTATTTAACATGGCCGTCATCGGCACATTCTGACTTTATTTTGTTGCTTGCAATCTCCGGCTACTACTACGTGCTACTAGAATTGAAAGCCAATTACTACGGGCTTACGGGCTCTTTTAAGAGTCTTTAAAATTTTGGGTCAAGCTTGGTTTGGTTACAGCACATAATCACTTACTTAATTCTTTAACTTTGCTTTACGTTTATCAAACTAAACCTTCTCAGAAGAAGCATTAGCTTCTTTTGCTCGTGTCGATTGCTCGATAATAAGATTCAAATCAAATTCATCCATTGCTAATTACATTAAGTTTAGAGGCATAGAAACCTTTACTACTAACAATTCTAAAGGACTCGCCCTGGTTATCCTACTCATAATAGCTGCGCTAATGGCTAGCTAATTGTCAGGTAGTGCATCTTACCATGATTTATTATTATCTATCTCGACAGAGCTGACTTTATTAAGGAGCATTCGGCAACAGAGCCGAAACAAAATGAAAACTTCTCACCAGATTCATCTAAGAACTGATCCATAGCTAGTTGAATGGAGCAAACATTCACCCATCGTTCAACCCGTTCATCGCTTGCCTTGGTATCCATACTGATGCAGCGCATTGCGATGTGGCCGCATTCACCACACGTGAAGCAAGTTGGAGTAATCACCTTCATCTGCACGCCAGCTTCCTTTGACTGTCGAGATGAGGTAGTATCTGAAATCTCACAACGTAAATAAGAAATTGCTATTACAACTACTATTGCCACAACAATCACTGGGTACGTGACCCGCCTTGTCACAGTTATAGCATCGCTGTGATGTTTCTATTAGTGGCTTTTTCACTTCCATAGTCGGAGTAGTCACCAATCGGATGCCCTCTTTTTATATATTCAAATTCAAAATATCTTTATTCGAGTAGACATATTAACAAAAAGCTATAACTAGTTCGGAAGGCAGTTTTGCTGAAAAGAGCCGGCAATAAACTCAACCGTTGCTCTTTTCAAAGTCAATGGTATAATTTAATTATTACATTAGCTGGCCGCTATACTGCATGACATCCAATAGACATTATTTCCATACATGTTTATCCTCTAAATACTCTTGAACAATGTAATAAGCAGCGCCCGGCATACGCAGATAAACACTCGTCTTCTCTTGGACCACACTTGAGTAATCGCCATAAATTGCAGCTGGAGTCTCAACAATATCAAATCTAACTAAGAACAGATCTTTTAATTGTGGCCATTTAATTCCGTGAATAACTAGATTGAGCAAGCCAAGATGACGCCGATCCCTTGAGTGCCTGAGCATTATAAAAGGCTTGTTCCCAGGTTTCTCCTTTTACCAGTAAAACGGTGTCATCAGCAAAAGACACAATTTTTCCAAAGTTTATAGGTAACTTCAATATTAAAAATAGTGTTGGCACCATTATACTTCCCTGTGGAATGCCATATTTGATAGCAATGTTTATGCTGGTATATTCTTCTATTTTAGTGTATTGCATTCTATCCGTAAAATAGCTTTCGAATAGTTTGTGTTCGTTACCCCTTACACCAGTTTTCTCAAATTTGTCTAACAATATGGGAATTGCTACAGTGTCGATTATGAATTGAATTATATGAATTGAATCAACTACAAAGTTGATCAAGTCATCAATCGAAATCCATACTGGCACTGGGATATTCGGTTGTTGTTTTCGAGATATTTAATGAGTCGGCGATTTATTATACGTTCCAATATAGCAATGGGTCTATAGTTGCTCTTTATTACCACTTTTTATAAATAGGATGAACTATGGACTTTTTGAAACAATTAGAAAAAATAGAATCGGCAATAATCTTATCGTAACGAATACTTAACTTATTTTTTAATACTTTCCAAAAATTCTTATTATTTGATTTTGCTCTCACAATCTCGGAGTTGTCAAATTCTATCTTAACTCTTTTTGTACCTTGCTCATTGTAATTATCAAATCAATGCCATAAATAAGTTGTAAACATATGTCACACCAAGAGCGAGCGTCGTAGTCTGCAGCATCAGAATTAAACTTTGGTAACATAATTTTTCTTAATGTCAAATACCAATGGCTCCCGTAAAATTTTGTTTCTGCATGTCAAAAATAATTTTTCAACTTCACATTTTTTACAATTTTCACATCTTGTTAAATTTTAACACTCTGTTCTGTATTTTGTTCCTTATTCGTTGCTGGTAATCCCACTTCTGATGTAGAAGCATCAGAAGGGGCCTCAAAGCGGTCTTGGCTGTTACTATTCATTTGTGGGCGTTGAAGGAACAGAGATGTTTAAATAAAAGTCACACTTATATTCTGCAACGTCTTATTACTCGTTTACATAACAGTTTTACAATAAATCTCTCAAGATTAACAAAAATACAATAGATTAGGAGCCAATAGGTTAATTGGTGAACATCTCACGCCATAGCTGTCAACCAATGACGTCTGCTATTATTCGTGGCTACACCTACTACCCTATTCGGGGTTACCCGCTCCATTTTAAATATTATTCTAATATAATCCATTACATAAATCAATTAAAATCGAAATATAATAATTGCGAAATTATAATTAAAACTAATACATAGCAACGCGCCGTCATATATATTAGCTTGCTGGCTCTATTGCAAGAGAAATTCTATTTTTGTTTATAAATGGATCATTTAAGCAAAGTCTGTATTATGGTAATTATTATTGAATAAGTTTTACATGGCTGGAAAATGAGTGAATGTGAAAATTATTCATAATTTCCACAAACAAACAACCTTTATATTTCCGTCCTATAAAAACAACATCTATCGTTATTATTATTTATTAATTTCTCAAACAGAGTTGTTGTTTGGTCTTTATAAACGGGAAAAATAACTCCGTAATGCGCAACAACAACTAAGGTATATTTGTTTCCTAAAGGATTTTTTCGCTAAATTGCCGAATTAGGATGGGGTTTCCTTTGTTGTCAAAATTACTTTTGCATTTCATAAAAGGATAATTTCATATGATTCTTGGTTCGTAATAATTTAATATAAGTAAAATGTCGCTTATGTTTTTTAATCCTTATAGAATTAGTAAGAGTGTTGTTAAGCTTTATCTATTTTAAATATAAAAATCCGGACATGCGCTAGTCGGGCCAGCCTAGTGTTACGAGCAAAATTTGGAGGCCCGTCTTTTTAGGATACTATAGCCTTAAAAGAGAGGCAATTTGGTATCAAAGCCGCTAGTTCACGTGAGGTAACAGATGATAGAAGTCTGGCTTAAATTAGCCAGAGCTAAATCTCAGAAAAAGCTCGAGTTCTTTAATTTTTGTACGGAACCCTCAGTGGGCGAATAAGAGCGCTTGTCCAATTTGACAGTGTTCCTCACACATGGTATTCTTGACTATATTTATTTCCAGCTCACAAAAAAAATACAATCACAATCAATAAGTAGCCTTATTGGTTATGTATAATAGTTAATTAAGTTCTAAAGCCATAACAAGTTTATAAAAGTTAGTGAAAGTCGAGCTCCATACGTCTCATTATTTGTAGTTTCAGCGACGAGGTTAAACGTGGCTGCTTCGTTTCCTTCGCAAGTGCATTTCAAAGTTTAGCTAATTTGTGAGAGCTTGTTATTGTATGCTCTTTGAAATAGTTTATTGATTTAAAATTGAATGAAATGGGGAACGGAAGTATCTTAATGAGAACGGAGTATCTATACACTACGTGATGAAATAAAAAATTAACAAAAGCAAACCTTTAAATTTTCACAAAATATCTCAGTACCACACATATATTTCCTACTTCCACAACTAATGCGCAAATCGTGTTAGAGTGAGTTATCTCAATGTCCTCTTTTACATTTTTATTCTTCTGAGTCGGGACAGCACGAGTTTGCGAAACATATTACTCTGGGGACATGTAGAATGTGCAATTTATTCCCTTTACGTTCAAAGAACTTAATTTAAGATTGTTTTCTACACTATCTTCTTTAAATCTTGAGTTGCTCTGACGGTGAAAAATCAGTCGATTATATCTATGTAAAGGAATATAAGATTTATTAAAGTTTCGGAGGAATATATTGTTCTTATTTTGCCGCTCTGATAAAATAAAGAACGGCGTTGAATTCCGCAATTCAATACGCAGTGCCTCAATTTCAGAACGTAGAAGCAAAATAAAGCGTAGCTCTGGAAAAAAATCATAATTTCTTTGTCTCGTATATACATTAAATATCTTAATAATTAAGTGCGACATAGAAATAATTAATTTTCTTGTAATTTGCTTTTAATTATTTTGTTTTTGATAACGTCTTTTACTAAGATCATTTAATTACATTTTATTAAATTGTGAAATACAATAACTGTAAACAAAAAAGATCTGTAATTAATGAAGTAATAAAATGAAGGTAAATAAGGCGTTTTAATTAGAAGCTGTTCTTTGTTCACCGAGGTTTTTTTTGGTAGATCAAGTTTTAACAATTTTTTAAAATCAGATTTAGAAGTTTTATTAAAATAATCATACTTTAATATATTGTTTGTATTACAAGGAAACAATATAATAAGGATATATAATATAATAAGAATATACACAAAGTGCATAAGACAAAAAAAACAAGCAAGAACTTGTTATTAAACCATTGAAAACAAAGAAAGTGGGGTTAGAATAACTGCATAAAATCAATCAGCGGCAGTCACGGAGCGACATAGGAGGTAGGTACCGGTGTGTATCGACAACTGGCGTCTCGCCAACCAACAATTCTTCGAGCTTAACGACTGTTCCATTACGCTGGTGGGTTTGTATAGATGGGACTCGCACCATGTGTATGTCATTGTCGATCAATTGTCGGTTATATAAACTTATTAACATTTTATAATATTCATTAATATTTTGAGAAAGAATAGTTGAATTCTCTTATTGTTTTTTTCTACGATATTTTAGTATTTAGACGCCTTCGTGGAGAATATATTTATATGTGTTACTTTTGTTTGCAACTATCATTTCGTAATTTAATATTACAAAATCATAATTACATTCAACTTTTATAATGGGTAATTGATTACTGTACACGAGAAATGTCGACATCGCTTAAAAGTAAATATCTTAATAAGCGTTAAAACTGTTTTTTTTTTTACAATAACTAAGCTGAGCCATACGTCAAAATATTTTTAAATGTAAATCATAATATACATTTTTATTATCTTATTTAAAACAAGTTAGATTTTCTATTATATAAAAAACTATAATACATAAGTAAATATCGTTTCGTACCTTTATCCCATTCCAAAGAGAAGTAACAAAAGCTTTTAACAATTTAATCTTTTTGTAACAATGACAAATTACACTATCATGGTACACTCCCGACCTGATGCAGGAATCGTGTCACACTGAGTTATCTCTGAATTTCCTTTAGCATTTCCATTTTTTTAAATTAGACTAATATCAGAAAGGACTATATATGGGATATTTTTTATACAGGGTGGAATTGTCAGCACCACTTTTAATGAAACCACAGTTTTAACTACTCTATAAAAGCCTAATATAATTCAGAAAAAAAATAATTCCCAAAAATAAAAAAGTTATTTTTTCAAACAAAATTAATAATAAAATAATCGTTTTTAAATACAACGCCATTTGTAAAGTATAACATAGGCACGCACACACTTACCTGTCAAAGCGGCAACGTTGCATACGTATGTGTGCGTCACACGAAATACAGGTATGGATAAAAATAGTGAAATGAAAAAAAAATTCTACGTCAAAACTATTGAGGTACCGTCATTAATTTCTTTAGTTCTGGGTTTCAAATATTTTACTCTATATGCAGTTTCAGTAAAAGAAGCGCTGCCTCTTCCACCCTGTATAAAAAAAATATATTTTACATATGTTGTATTATATAGTCTTTTGGCAACTGTTTCAACTACTCTGATACAAGCCTATATAATGGGATTACCGAAACTTGTAATATATGTACTTTTCCAAACTAATTAAACGCATTCACTAACATTTAATTGATCTAATAATGATATGACATTTTACCAAGCTTGTCAAAATCTTATTAAAGCCAACGAGTCGCTCCACAAAGTTAGCTTTTTGGAAATGAGTACAGATCCATTAACTATTCGCGGTTTAATTTTCTCTGAGATGAAGTTTTAACTTTTATAAAGTTCCTTTTATGAAATACCAGTCCATAGGTACCAATCGTATATATTTTTAGTGTTCAAAAAATATCTCAACCTGCTCAATTGATATTTAGAAAAGGTTGTACATCACTTAATATATTAGTAATTTTTATAAGATTTGAGTATTGACTATATAATGAATTAACAAGATCAATACTAATTTAGTAAACCAATTCTCAACAGTTAGAGGAATATTGAAACAAGATCATATTAATATAGACCAACTGGTAACATCGCTTAATATAGTAAGTTGCCAGGCACCGTACCTTACATACGTACCTCGGGCAGACTAAAGCAATTAGTACGTCTGATAGAAGCTCGCCCAGCAATGTTTGTGAGAGCGACCAAGCAAATCTAATTAGACACCGTAGTGCGGCACACTTTATAAACAAGTTGTCAAACATCAAAGTTATAATTGTTCAACAATATTTCACGTTTTTTAGACGTTAACTTGTCGACGTCATGTTATATTTGAGAAAATACTGTGCCACTACTGACGACGACTAATGTAATACGTCATTTGTTTTCAGTATGACCACTTGACATAAATCAGATGAAAATTCTTTCATAGAATAAATTTAATATATCGACCATGAAACTAATTTCCTTGTATAGATATTGAACCTGTAGAAATTACCTACAATAGCCCAATAGAAAAGTGGTTATCATCACATTTTTATAAGGGAGTTCTGAAATATGGAATGTCGTCCTTATTTCTTTGCCGTTTGTATGCAATCCCTTTGTGTAATAAAATTATTTTCCTATCTGAGTTCTATTTAGTATTCTGAATGAATATTCAATCTGCTAGAATCTTAAGGAAACTCTTCAATTTTCTAAATTCACGTCGCATGTAAACTATATTCTGTTAAATAAACATATTCTTTTACTTTTTACAGAAATACGCCTTATACTTCATAAATATCATTTGTGAAAAAGATTTTAAATTGGAGTTGTATGTAATTCTGAATATTTTTTTTTCTTGAAATTAAAATATTTTTGGCTGGCAATGGAATGCAAATTTAATCTTGAAGGAAAATATAAAATAAATTTTGTATTTTAAATTAAGTTAATAATTGTAGCGTCGGAAAAACGGAAAAGCTATCCTTTTGGCTTGTGCCGCTTATATATATCATAAAAAGTACAGTTATCATCATATATGAGGTTTAAGAGATGTTTACTTATGCGATAAGATATATCAAATATAATTCTTAAAAGCAATTAGCTTAAATGCATCCTCCCAACTGTGAATAATAACAACCAGTACAAAATCAATCGATGATTACACATTTTCAAAAAATTTTATCTCAAATTTTGTCACGGTAGAAAATAAGATAAGACCAGAAAATAATTAAAAACATAATTTGAATATTTTCTAATTAAATATCAATATAACGTTGTACATGTTATATGATAATTACATTAGTTATTCATGTTAATTATGCTAAACGCTCGCTAACGTCTTGTCATATAAATAATCCAGTGATTTCATTAGGTATATGTTGTTCTAATTAATTTGCGTTGCAGCACAGCACGAGTGACGAGGATCAGTTGAGGTTGTAGGCAATTAATTATTATGAACATTAACTTGAACTTATATTAGAGGACAATTTTGTATTCTGAAGATATTATTAATTATATTAATGTTATTTTAAATAGTTTTATAAGTTTTTCTGAATATAAAAATATTTTATTTATGAGAACCGCGGAAAATGAAAAGACCCCTTTTCCTTTAAATTTAATTTATATGCGTAATCTCTCCATTTATGTACACAAATAAATATAAAACAAAATGAAGTTTGAGCTAAACTTATACTAAAAATATTTCTACAAATAAACTGTAAAGCTTAAAGTCTTAAGAATTTAAAAGCTAAAAAGCTCGAAGAAATCAATTGAAGAACAAACCAACTATCAAGTGTTCCCGCGTAGTGAAGTGTGTGGTGAACAATTAGAGCTCGCAAGCTAGCGGCGTGCGGCGTGCGGGGGCGCTGACGTCGACTAGTAATTACATTTGCTCGCTGACTAGATCCTATAATATAATATAGGTTGTGAGTTCGATTCCCACTCGAAGAAATATTTTTTTATTTAAATGTGTATTTTTGAGGCAAAAGCGTCGCGATGATTTCCACCACTCAACACGCAATGCCACTCGAATACAACTGAAAGTGGGGAACGGAGTGTTTTAACACTAGGTTTTTTCGTATATAAATTGCTCCATAAAATATTAAGTAATAGTTTTATTCATTGAAATTAATAAATAAACCATAACTTATCAATTAATTTTTATTATCAAGTATAGATTTTGTCTGAAGTCTAAGTTCTTACCTTATTAACATTAGAGTATTTTCAGTTGGGCTTGTACTGGATGTGTGTGTCTCTGCTTTCACTTTGTTTTTAATTTTCCAGACGAGTTTATAACCTGCTGCGTTCATTTCAGAATGTAAGTAACACTACAGGTGTAAGTATTACTCTGTGATAGCACGGCGCGGAGGCGACTCCTGTGATACCTACTCGTACTTTTACGTAGCATTGCTAGTGTGAACACGTGCCTTTATCGGAATGACCCAATTTAATACCTAAAATATTTCACAGGAAACATTCCTGGAAATAAAAGGGGCTTGAGCGCCAGTTTAATAGGATTACGTCAGCTTCCAATATTCCCTGTGTTGGTCAGTGTAGCGGATCATATGTTCTAGTTTTGAGGCCGTTGCTAGTTGGTTGCTTCTGCTGTGTGACCGTCGTGATTGTTGTGAGTTTTGCCACAAATGTTTTCCGAGAGATATTTTATTTTCGTAATATAGTTATTTTTTTACGCATTGCTTAGATATATAGAACCTTCGAGACGATAAAATAGACCAAAAGTAGAGAGTAAAGTAGCTTATTTATAGTTTATCTTTATTCGGGTATTTTTTTTTTTAAAAATACAATCTCTATCAATAATTATTATTTAAAATAACATAAGTGCATAACATCTCCTACAATTTTAATTAACAAAATTAATAAATAGTAATAATAACACCAAAATATTTTTCCATCAACTGTAGGTAAAGCAAGCTGGTTGGCTACTACTATATATTCTGGAGCAATCTTTTATAAAATATCGTTCGGCAACCAGTATCTCGGGAGTCATAATTATCACATGAGTTTTCGTCGGACGCCCGCGGGATTAACTCCAAGATAGTGCTCGGGCAAGCGATAGATATATAGCGAGCAATTTATGGCTGACTCGACGTTTTATAGCTAAACCCCTCTTTGGGATACGATTAAAGTATAAAAATTGTAAATTACTAGATCTGTACAAAATATTTTAACGTTTTTCTATTTCATAAGACAGGTTACACATATTTTGTCAGATTTTAAACTAATGTTTTTAGTCTTAAATGACTACGTGTAGAAAATAGAGAGCAAAATCAGGACGTCGTCTTTATCGTAACTCATGTATCTAAGAAAAAATAAATTTGAATGAATTTTATTATTTTTTATCAAATTGTAGCGTAAGCTACTTAAAGGAATAATAATAAAACAATAATTTATTTAATATTAACAATTCTGGTTTTCCTATATAACAATTGAACTGAAGTCACTAATGCTATTTAAATATTTCAGAATCTCCCTTTGAGTATCTTAAGAATCAGAAATCTTAAAAATTAAATTGTGAAATGATAGCATAAATCAAATATTCCACTGTAGTACTTTCAATATAATTATGTATTTTACATTTAACATGAGACTGAAATGTAAAGTTTCTTTAACGTCGTAGTACATTCGCAGTGTGTAACATTAGATAATGTTATGCAAGTAAAATATACAAAAATGACATTTTTTATTTGTACGTTTCAATCAAAGTAGTCTGATATCTATCTATAAAATCTATAATCCTATAGTAAAGTATCTTACTTCAAGCCTAAACTAAAATGGAAGGAACACAAACATCAAGTGAGGCAAGTCGTCAATGCGACAAGAATGATGCGCCGCTTCGCTTAAAATAGTCTTGTTTGTATTCTTTTATTTATATAATAGCAATAAACAATTGGTATTATTTACTAATATAAATTGATATTGGCCTGACCCCTCCATAGCCGACGTCACCTTTCATAGAAATCTGCGGTTTCAAGAGCATGAATAGATGCAGCGCTTGGTCCGTACAGTCTCTGACATGTGCTCGTTAAGACAAGATCCCAATCGAGATTTAGAGGTTGAACGGATTTCAATCTAGATTAATTATTTAAGATAATTGGCAAGATTATTATTGTTGTTTAATTGCATTGTTTAAATATGTGGCATTTAATAATAAAATGAATTCCTTTCTCTGTATAATAGAATGTAGTATTTATCTTATATTAGTTTTGCTATTTTATTCTGCTATTTTGAAGTACAAAATAGAACTGATCAACTATTCTACAGTAATGCAGACTTAAATATTACTTATTCTATATATACAAGGCTATTTCACAAACATTACAGTACATACATAAACAGTAAATTGTTACTGATGCACTCATGAATATAAAACATTTTTCTAGTAGAGAAACATTGTATTTCAATAGTAGAATGCGGCAGCGCTCCTGCCACCATTCCACCCGAACACAACGCGCATGCCAAGTAAAAGCTTAGTATAGTTTTGCTTTGAAATAAATTTATTTAACTTTATTTTAACCAGTACAATTTATTTAGCAACCTTATTACATTTATTTACTATACAAGACATTCAGTTCCCCACTTTCTGATGCATTTCCAGACACTACGCGTTGAACGGCAAAATTGAACGCCGCGCTTCGTCTCGTTACCATGGCGAGGCAATTGAAATATTAAATAATTCACTGCCTCGAGTGGGAAACCAAAGCACACCCGTGTAACGTATATATACACTGCTTTATGATTATATATAACAACAGGTACCAATATTCTTATAATTTGAATATACTTTACATTTACTGTTATTGTTATATCATTGCATTTTCAAATAGCATCTGCTTATCAGTTTTATGAAAGTTTTCAATTGCAGCGTTCAGATGTACATAAAACTTTAGTGCTTGAAGTAAAAAGAAATTACGCTGTGTATGTATAGCATCTGGTATTTTCTCTTTTAGATATTTATATTTGATCTTCTAAAGCCTTAAACGAGGTACTTCAATTAAAACTTTAATTTATGGACAGGGTATTTTGAAAAGTTCGTTGCTTTTATATTTTAATTATGTTTCATTAAGAATTTTGCGTTTTAGATTATCTTTTATGAGTATTATTTAAAATATTATGAAGATTATTATTATTTTATAAACAATGTCGGAGTAACATTATTAAACATTTCCTTTACTCATTGTTCACATGTAATAGACGGAGAAGAGGAAACATAGTGCTTTGAAGATTACATCAAGGAATAGGTACATATAAAAAAATACGCTTACAATATTTATTTTGATATAAATAATTTTAAACATAACATTGACAGTGCTTGTAAAGATCATTATTGCGACAGTAAAGACTCTGTACTGAATCCTATTTTTCGTAAGTAAGAATCCACGGAAATGTTATTCGGCGCATTGCCAGCGGCGACGTCATGCTTTGAATTACAATCATGAAATACATGCTTAGACTGTAGTACAAAATGATTTAAAATTATTTTCATTATTTATATGTAACGTGATGATTTCATACATTAATTTTAACTAATTGAATGTAATAATATCCTTAATATAGGAAACTAGATAGCTGTGTAAACATTCTCAGCGAACCTGCGGGCCATTACCAGACGGCTGAGGCATGAATAATAAAATGAATACCGATCCTAGAGTGTGGTATGCGGGTGAATAATGATTCCGCCTTATATTATTATAGCTGCGGGGTAAGTACAAGTTATGATAATTTGAATGGAATTAGTAAATAATCCGATAAGGCTTTCATGTTACATGTAATATTCATTAGATATTTGAAAAATAGACCAAATTTGTACAAGATTTAAGTAAGATACTTTTTTTACTATAAAAATAATACTTTTTACTTGATTAGAATATGGTACACGTATTTTAAAAAAAAATTAAAGTGTTCGAAATTACTATACAATATACAATATTTCAACAAGTGCCACATGTATGCCATACGTTTAGATATTGTCAATTAGTTAATTAGAAGCTTCACTCAATGGACCTAATAAATCAATTAAACTTAATGAACGTCAACCAAGCGTTATTCAAATGCCATTGTATGGATTCTCATACAAAACAATCTGTTAAATAGCACGAAGCGCCCGAGGCTGAGTGTGGGTATTACAAAACCAATACATTAAGAGATACGTATACGGGTCTCATTACTCTGAAATGTTAGTCCCTCGGCAAATGGACGGAGAGCCCGGTCTCTGAGCTGACGCCTTAATGGGGGAAGAACAACGCCTCGCTGAATCAAGTAATTGAATTACGTATTGGTTGTAGAGGTGAGGTTTGTAAACATTGTAATTATGGCAATTAAATAACAATTCAAGTTGATGTTACCTAAGTTTCATGTCATTTTGTGAATATTTGCATTATTAAAGCTATCATGTCTACAGTAAGAAAAGAATGCTGTTATTTTATATATTTGTCTAGTATATATGTAGTACGTATTATAAAAGAATATATTTTTTATAGATTTTCATTTATCATAAGCGACGTGAGTAATTGGATATAACTTCAGCCTAATTATAATGATGATGATGCGTTATTAGATTTTATTTTTTTGAGTTTTTACTGAATCAATTTCCATGAAATCATCTATCTAATGATAAAATATCATTTAACTACTCAGTAAGAACATTTTGCTTGTTCATATAACAATATGAAAATAATATGAAATGAATGTTTCCTGCATTAAAAGATAAAACACAAACGGATAAAAGCCCGCGGAAGTAGCTGCGTCAGGCGTCAGGTTGCAATTTTAAACAAATGTGTTTACATGCCAGCGCTCTGTACGATCCCCGTAAAAGAAATCCGTTTGACAGCTAACGCTATGATTTTCTGGTTCGTTGAATTTTCAGCTATTCACTATGAAATTGAAAACGCAATATTTAGTTAGCCGTCTGTGGATTCTGTTTATGTAAAATTTCCAATCACAGGCAAAAATCAACGATTACTTAAAAATTAAACTAAACCTAATATACAATTATAAATAACCTAATATACAATTAAACTAAACCTAATATACAATTGCTTTACTGAGTGAAAACCTATTGTAAGCCAAAATAAAATTTTTAAAACAAAATTTTCAAAACAATTAAAAAAATATTTTATATCACGATCAGAATTATGCTATAAAATACATTCATAGCACGACAATAACAAAATTCTAAAATTATCAATGCATGTCATACCTCGATTCCAGCTTTGATTGTGGCGCATCTGTCGGTACTCTGTACACAGCTCACACTACTCGTACGATTTGAGCCTGAAATTCGTCAAAGTGCTCCTCAACGCTGCCCATTCATTTGGCCGTTCCAATAAAAGGGAGCTTTTAACTCCAGCTAATTGATGCTCACGCGGACAGATTACAGAGTGGCTTGCTCATTTACAACAGATCACAGTTCAGGGACAAATCATAAAGGTTATAGTGTGGCATATAAAGCGGAAAACATTTGGAGATCCTGTAATTTTATACAGCTTACCTTTTTTGATAATTGTATTGTTGTAATGGACAAACATAGCGCATCCTGTCAAAATTCCTTTTTTGATGATTCTAGCAATATTTTAAGCATGATAAGAAGTTTTTTTTTGTGAAGAGAAAACGCAATGTTTTTTTGAAATATTTAGCTTCAGAACCCAATTTGAGTTATTCAGAGTATTTTTCATTTTTTTTTTCATCAGCCTATCACCGTCCACTACTGAACGTAGGCCTCCCTCATCAAGCGCCAACCGCCATTTAGAGTATAATATTATAATTTTCAGTTATACAAGTATTAAATATTACATTACATAATTTATAAATGTTTGATTTTAGTAAACCAAATCACAGTATCAAAATGAATTATTAAATCAATTAAATTAATTCAAATTCAAAATTATTAAATCATAAATGTCTGAAAAATAAAAATTTCTACACAATAGAAATATTACATGAAGCTGCGAAATATATGCGTACAGTTTTTATTAATAATCCTTTACAAACTAAATGCTATACATGGTGAGCCATCCTGTTTCCTGCCAAATATAACATGTGCTTTTTATTGTCTATAAATATTTATATTTTCATTCTGGTTACATATTAATTGATACAAACAACGTTTACTTGGTTTTATTTATTAAAATACTAGTGGGCCCGGACGCGGCTACGCCCGCGAAAATATAAGCCTAAATAATTAAAATAAGTTAAAAAATAATAATAAGTGGAGATTTATTATTAGAAAAAATATCTGAGTAACCGAAATGAACAAACAAAAGAAGTAAAAGTAACTAAAGGAAATTCTTAATATTAGAAAAAGTACCTAAAATTTGCCGTGCGCGCGTACTAAACATTTTTCTATATTAAATAATTATTAATTTTTGCGAACAATATTAAATAAAATCCCAAATGATTAAAATTACGATATTTTAAGTGTATAACATCGGTATAGATAACCGAACTGAGATAAATTAATTATAAGCAGCAAATAATTACATAAAAAATAATAGTAATTCGAAAATATATAAAAATTTACAAAATCATCAAAGTCATCTGCCCGTTCGCGTCGATCATACTATACCACTCGTACGCTAGGTCATTTGGAATCAGTGACATCTTATTTATTAGAATGTTATACAGTAAACTATAATTTCCATCTAGATGAAATGCTAAAAGTGACTATTATATTTATTTTCATAAGGATGAATATCAAATTATAGAAATCATCGAATTTTTGTTAATGTATACAAATCTATATCGGCGCGCGCCATGTATGCATTAAGTAAACTCACTTTGAGGGACGTTTTCTTAAAACAACAAACTTTGCAAGCCGTTGCTTAGCAACGCGTAGCGACGATTGTTATTAACATGGCGGAATAAATTGCTTGTCTAATTAATTATTTTAATATATTGTTATATATCGAAAATATTACAAATATGAGAAAAAAAAAAGTATCCTATGTTCATCCCGGGACACTCAAGTATCTCTGTATGAGTATTTTATCACAATTAAATTAGCGGTTTGGCCCTGATTGCGTAAGTGACAGACAGACAGACAGACAGACAGACAGAGTTACTTTCGAATTTATAATATAGGTATGGATATTGGTAAAGAGATTGTTAGGAAAATGAAAAACAATATTATTTTAAAATTTTAATTGTATGTGGAAACTTAATTGGATTGTGTGTTATCTTTTAAATTTGTAATGTTTGTGTATTTTGTGTTCTGTGTGTTTCCCTAAAATATAAATAAATAAATAAATAAATAAAAAGACTATTCTGTGGTTGCACAACAATTATTTAAATATTACAATTCAATTTATGTTTGAATATATTATAACATAATAAACGCACTCTTATTATACTGAATATATAAATAATATTTTTATTACTTTAACGCTCAAGCCCAAGAGATGTTGAATGGAGGAGCTAAACGCTGCTCTTTGTATTCTTACCAACGAAAATAAAAATAACACATTCCCACCAGTAGAAATCAAACCCACTACCGTTGCGTTTGCAGCGTTTGCTGTCTATGACAAGACGCTTATAAATACTATATGTCTGAGATAAAAATATTTAAAAAATGTGAAGCTTTTATGTATATGTAGTTATTTATTTTTTAATATAGATAGATAGATATAATTAAATATTTTTGAGCCCCATAAACCGTCTTTTCCTCGCCGTCATAGCCTTCACGGAGTGTTTGCCCAAAGCCCAGTTTATTTGTTTATTATTCAATTCAAAATATAACAGAGTTAAAAACCTCGTGATAATATTTAACATTAAACTATTATAAGTCAAGTTTTGTAACAAAAAGATAATGGTTTAGGTATATATCATAGAAATTGACATTCCAAACTATCTATATATATAAAATCGAAAGGTCACTCACTCATCACGAAACCTCAGAAACTACATGTGCTAGGAATCTGAAATTTTGCATAGGAGTTATTTATAGGACGTAGGTGCTCGCTAAGACGGGAATTTGCAATATTCGACTTCTAAGGGGTTGTTTTTGGGGTTGAAAGTTTGTATGAAACTTCGTTAGTACAAATGCTAGGAGTCTCAAATTTTGCATAGACGTCACTAGGACGTAGCCATGGAGACAGAAATTAATAATAACATAGTTCACGCGGGTGTAACCGCGAGCGGGCCGCTAGTTTATTATATTGGTTACCAATGTAATTAATAACAAAAAGATTATCAAATTTTAAGAACATCTTCATTGTATCTATCAACACAATAACTATCTATTAAAATTATCTCATGTAAGTCCATAATTACTTATTTAAATGTAAATAAAAGTCAGGCTTGATGTGCATTTTATTACACTTCATGCTCTACCATGAATAGATAGTTCTGACCAAATTGAGATGAGATTCGGACATGAAACTCATATTTGGTATTCATAGGTTAGTGTCATTCGCAAATAACCTAGAGAATAGAGCCTCATGTTCCAGTCCTCTACTTGAGTTAGCACGTAAAAGATATCCCTCCGACGAATCTGACGTCGTTTGTCTCATTTGTGAGGGAGTTTTATTCATGCACCTAATATTGTATCCGACTGAACGGAAATATTTCCAATAAGTATCCATTCGTCGATTTACATTATCTTGTGAACATTTTCATATTGAATATAACTTATGATGTAACTCCCTGTGCTTCCTGATATGTATTTTATTGGTTTTTTAAATGCTATTTTCGTTTTATATACTTGAATATGGTTTGTTCTATTTAGAATAAAGATTCGATTTAATAAAAGTGGAGCCAAGCACTGGAGAATGAATAAGAATATTACTTGATATTTTTCTATTGACTACAAATAAAAGTATAAACTCACATAACTTTTGTATTTATTTATTATTGTGTTAAGTTTATATTTATCTTTATCTATTTTTTTTCCGCGTCGACATACGCAAAGAGAACCCAATTCTTGATTGCAGGATCAGCAGGATCTCGTTGTGTATACTTTAGTCTGCCCGAATTTAATATCCGTTGTCGAGTAGCGGAAGACAACGCTGTGGTTTTTACTAGGAAGCGATAAATGATAATAATTTAAATATAATCGTTTCCCTGATTCACATAGTTGTGTAGTAAATTATATAGGCACTTATATATCTTATTCTGAAGATAAATTTCTATTAGAATATTATATGATATAAATAATTGAGGAACGTTATATATTCTGATTGCGGTGACGGTAACGTCTACATCAATTTAAATATTCTCACAAATTATTTACGCTTAATGCGAGTTCTAATGGGACACTTAAAGAAATTACAAATCAGGCTTTCAATATTTACAGAGTTTAAATAATGTTTAACACGGTAATTAAATAAAAAATCTTATTAAAATAAAATTAAATGAAAACTTAATATATCTATAACCTACATTTACTACTACAAAAGAATTTTTGTGCACAAAATATATGACTTGTACAAATCGTATCTTATATTATTATTTATTTCATATTTTAATAAGTACCCAAATAAAAAACCGGTCAAGTGCAAGTCGGACTCGTCCATCAAATTGAAAAAAAGCTATAAATATTTTGTAATAAAGAGGAAAAAACCGGTTCTAATAAGATGTTTCCCTTTAATAAATACACCATCATCCGGGCTCAATGTTAATAAATAATGTAAATAAGGAAATGGGTGATTATTTCTTTAAGAGAGCCGCATCTGGCGCTTGTTGGATTAAGTTGGTTAAATTCAATAGTCTTTATAGCAGCATCTGAGTACGGACCTATATATTTTTCGCTGGCAATATAAATCGTAGAAATGGTATAAATACAGTTGAAAAGACTAACTTGGCCTCTTGCAATTAGTATAATTTATTTTTATGCAGATTTTTTTACTACGAACCAAGCGTGACTTCGCCCGCTTTAAAAACCTTTACAGAAATTGTAGCTTATGTATATTATTCTGATATATAAACAATTTTTTTTTAAAAGTGGAACCAATATCCATCCTCACGAACTCGCACATTTATTATATTAGTAGGGCTAACTGATATTCAAGAGAATTTAGGCATTTAACAAACTATATATATATTCTTTATTGCACATAAAAACACATAGGAAATACAAAATTAAAAGTTTAGTTAGCAAAGGTGGCCGGCAAACTATTGGCCGGTTAAAGCAACATAATTACTAATTATCTTTTTACACGCATGTATTTATCTACAAACTAACATAATAATAAGAATATTTTACTTATATAAATGACTAAGAATTATAGAAATTATTTGTATTATTTCTGATAATTATCTAATTGTAACAAAGTGTCGCATCGTGTACCAAAATTACATTATCCTTATTAGTACCATTTCATAGGTGAATATACAATATCAATTTTTCAAGCATTTTGTTATGACTTGCTAGTGACTGCAATAAAGTAATGAAAATAACCCAGCCAACTTTCCTGGCACTCTGTCGGGAAACAACCTAAATATATTTAACATTAACGTTGTTATAGTTTTATTACTTCCTCTATGTTAGTTATGACTGTGCACTCTATCACGTTAGATCGTAAATGTTTTTAATCAAAAAGTGGTTTTAGTAGACTCAAATAAAATATATTACATCACATATTATTATTAACTGTTCAAATTCTATTTCTAATGTTATAAAATAAAGTATAAAAAAACCAAACGACGTCTTTTTTTACTAATATGAGAAAAAATATAATGTTTAATTCTGTATGTAATGCAAAAACAGAATAAAATATGTTTTATAAACTATTTTCAACAGACACGTTAAAATACAAACCGTGTACTGTCAAAATCTATTTCAACAAAACGGGAAAATAAAGGTGATCCTTCAAATCGTACATTTCCAATTCAGCTTTACCTCTATCCTCTATCAATATATAATTTAACACAAACGAATTGCATTGACTACCAATCCTTGTGTATTACTGCGTTGGCTTACCCTACACTCGCCTATTATTAATTATAAATTGTATGAAATTCAATTTAATACTATTTTTTAACCGACTTCTGTAAGAAAAGGAGGTTATCAATTCGACTGTATTTTTATTTTTTTTATTTTTTTTTTTTATGTTTGTTACCTCATAACTTTTGACTGGGTGAACCGATTTTGATAATTTTTTTTTTATTTGAAAGGTGAAGCTTCCCGAATGGTCCCATTTTTTTTTGGTTCATGTCTGACAATGGTATCCATGAGAAAATCACATAAGTCTTAAATTTGCATTAGGTATGTGCGCGACAAATAGACGAATAACTCAATGTCGCACAAACCGATTTTGATGATTCTTTTTTTATTTGAAAGGATACACTTCAAGGATAATTTGGTGAAAGTTTGGTTAGGGACCGATTATGGAATCCGGTGAAAATTTAGAAAGTTTGTTTTTTTTTTGGTAAAAAATTGATTATACTGTAATAGTTACAAGCAAAAACTTTTTAACTCGATGTCAGAAGTGAGATTCCTGATCGTTACATTTCTTTTCAACCAACCTCAAAAAAGAGGATGTTCTCATTTTCAACCAACTTCAAAAAAGGGAGATTCCCAATTCGCCTGAATACTTTTTATGTATGTTCTTGTCAATATACCAAAATGTTACTTTGCACAAAAATAATAGTTAATTAAATGAAGTTTTACATGGGACAACCACAACCACTACCACCACCATCACCACTCGTTAAAGAAGGATCATTTTAAGATCTACCCATCACTTAAAATCGTAAAATAAATTAATTTTTAACAAAAACAAAAACCGACTTCTAACAACGAACTAAAAAGTGAAAAATAATTTTACAAAGATTTTATAATTTTGAAGTCGGTGTCAAGCTAATGCTACAACACCTTTACTACAATATCTAATTGCCTAAAAAGCCTGTTTGTTTTACTTGGCACCGACTTCAAAATTATAAAATCTTTGTAAAATTATTTTTCACTTTTTAGTTCGTTGTTAGAAGTCGGTTTTTGTTTTTGTTAAAAATTAATTTATTTATATATTGTAGTAAAGATTTAGTATGACGATATAAGAGGAGGTGAACTTACTCTTACTTTATTCCGTCGTAATAATTATTTCATTGTAAGTAAAGCTTTATATAAATGATGACAAAGAGACTTGTTAAATAGAATTGAGCCATTATTATTATTTATAATTGGTATTAACTCGGAGCTAAAATATACTATGAACTGTGTTCTATTGAATTTCTTAATTGAAATTTTAATTACCCTTGTTTGCGTTCATTATATTGTTATAATGATATTAATCTTAAATTTCCTAAAATAATATTAGTTTTTTGCTATTATTGCTTTTGTGTGTTTTTAGATTAAGTAACAAACACAAAATTAAGTCACTTAGGCACTAAGCTCTGTTTCAGTTATATCTCGAAAATTTTGTATATTTTTACAAATAAAGCTCCGTATGTCTGGTCACGGGTGCCGCCTACTACCTTGTTATATTGTAAAAACATTAATATTTTATGTTTAAAATCAACTTGGATGTTACATAACCTTCTTAATATTCTCTAAATGTTTGGTATCTGCGTAAAGACGAATCGTTATTTAATGTGAATTAGCTCGTAATCCTACTTGATTAGTCTTTATTATATTTGACACTTACACGTTATGGCGTCACTACAAAATTACTTAACTACATACTTATTAAACGCAAAAACCATTTGTTATTGAAATTCAATTGTGGCAAAGAGATTTACTTTTCATTTTGCTCTATTATAGAAGAGTAGGCCGAAAACTGGAGTTAGAACAGCTGGAGTTTGGGAGAGTATAAGACTAACCCAAAATCCATCTTTTTAATTCCAGCTTCTAAAAGAACATTTTTTTACTTGGCTTTATGAAGTTTCACTTACGGTCAGTTATTTTAACTGACAGACGCCAGTTCCCTGATAGCATCTGGTTTGACGTTTTCCGTTTCAATTTAGTGGTAGACTCGTAAAAAATCCTGAATTCTGTGTTGCAAAATATTTTCTCTTTAAATGGTACTGTTTTTTTTAAAATACATATAATTTAAGTACACATATAACATATTATTGGATAAACGACGCCATTTTGTGGAAAAAGATTACCAAAAAGAAAGATATAAAACAACATACTATTTATCTTTATCGCATGACGCAGATAATGCAAGAAAAAAATTAGAGATATTATATTAATTAATTTAAGAAATAATTATGTAGGTATTGTTTCATTAATTTTCATAATTTCATATTTTAATGAGTACATAATACTTCTTGACGACATAATTTTGTAATTTAAATGAATGTTGCTGTAATATAAGCTAAACAAAACACTTACTTATCACTCTGTGTCTACTCAATTAATTCAACTCGCGCGACACACAGTATAGGAGTATGTAGATAGCTATGTACGTCAGAACTTAACATGTGGATTGTTATGAAAACGCTTCAACTCCTTTAGATTTTGTGATTCCCATCAGACGCTGTAAGCCTTTTGTTTGTTGTTAATGGTGTTTCCTTTTAATTTCAAAATGCTGAGGATAGCAGTGCGTCCCAAATGTGCGTACTGCCCTTGGCCCTTAAATTTAGCGAATTATGTGTTTTGAGTTTTTTTTACAGCTAAAAGCAGTGTTTATAGGATTTATAGAGAAGTATAAATACGAACAAATTTTCACATAGTAGGTACCTAAGCCTTAATTAAAATATATTGTGTCTATATTTACCTTTCTTAAATATAATTAAATTAGTTTTCTGTGTGAATAAAATTACCTGCACACATGACTATGAAATCAAATTACAAATTAAGGAAAGGAAACTCCGTTCTCCTCCATTCTCGGTTCATCTCCGGTGACGTGTTGCGTGCGTGACGCGAAGGGTTATGATGAAAGCATTAGATAACAAAT
Source organism: Heliconius numata (assembly GCA_016802625.1). Taxonomy (NCBI): domain Eukaryota; kingdom Metazoa; phylum Arthropoda; class Insecta; order Lepidoptera; family Nymphalidae; genus Heliconius; species Heliconius numata. The sequence continues at coordinate 361,323 of JAEBDU010013093.1, forward strand.
AGAAGTCTTTATTACTTTAAAGCCGGTGTCACTCAACAATATAAATGGTGCGATATTTTCTCACCGTGATATTTATGCGAGTTTTAAAAGCTCGTGTTCATGCAAGCGAACGTGAGCTTCAAGACCAATTTGTACTAATAAGTCCACATCATAATATTAAATTTCGAATATATTTCAAAGATATCTTGAGTATGTTTAATAATTTTGATATTTTAAATTATAGTAAAGACAACATACTTTTCATGTACTTTTAAGTTTGCACGAAATAAAAAAAATATAGGTAGGTACGCTACAGAATAAGGGCCGTAAAATGTAGGATTGAAGTAAAACTTCTGTCAGACCCATATCAAATATTAGAGGGATTCTCTTTGACCTCAGCTTATCTGATACTAAGTAGCTTGTCTGTGTACTGAAACTTGAGTAATGGAAACAGGCACGCATATACATATCTATAGAAATATAGATACTTAGCTGACTTTGTAGCTGGGTCATCATACTCTTACATATCTCCACAGCCGTATATAATAATATTAGTTTTAAATTAGCTGTGAATCAAATATAAAAATGAACTATAATATTTTACATTGCTCTTTGATTTTATTAGAAATAATGAAAGGAAGCAATACAAAAGTATAATTTTATTTGTTTCGCGATGTAATCAGTTCACTCAGCTCTCGCCGCAGCAATCAATTTGCTACGGGCTTTATAAGGGTTTCCACTTTCGTCCCGGTTGATTACAATTGTCTCGCTGTCCATCAATCTTATTTTGCCAAATGCTACCAAACTCTAACAAGATGATATATTGCGATGAATAAAGTCTAAGGTTGCACGAAACATAAGACTCGTAAATAAAATTTTAGTAAGTATCGTATTAATTATTGGTTAAATTAATCTAAAAAAATATTTTACAGCGTTATAAATTAAAATATTCGCATTAGACAATTTGTAAACATTTTTTTTAAACAAGCTGGCTTCCATGTTGCAAGCAAGCAGATTTTACTAATCTTTCTCGTAATAAAATAATCGTTATTCACAAAGTAATTTTTACATTATGCATTGGCTACGAAAATAATGTTCTACTGTCATATTTTTTATTCGTTAAGTTGCCTCGTTTGTTTTAAATGTTTAACTAAACCCAATGCCACCGTATGATATGCATGTTATTAAATCAAACTCAAAGCCAAGCTCAGCGACCATTTCCAGCGCTAAAGGTAATTTATCCATCAAAAGCACATTGTTGATAAATATATATTTTTTTTTAATTACAAAAAAGTTGTTTAAAAAGATTTAAAGTTTAATTTAAAAACGTCATGATAATTATATTTAAATATTTAAAAGAGCACTTTATATTTTACAGTCGTATAATGCGTAATTTCGAATGTAGGTCAAATCTGAGTCTCTGCGCATCATTTTTGCAATTTACTTTTTAACGAGTCGAATGTGAATCGTTCGAAGAGCAAAAGATTTTTGAAACTTTTTCCCTTCGTTCTCCTTAACTGATATCAAATATTAGTGATTTACTTGGAAACTACATTTAGGCTTTAAATGCCTATTATGATTATATAAGCGAGGTGTTGTAGGCGTAGGACTGGAAGTGAGTCGTGAAAATATTATAGTCATAGCTTCAAAGCATGTATATAACAATGTTGACGTAAGGTTCTGTCGGAAAAATAGAAAATTTCATTATAGGAAGAAAAAACAAGTGAAATCGAATGTCTTGCCAATATATTGTATGTCTAACCTACTATATATGGGATAAGTAGAAAAAAATATTCGACCTTCTATAGATCGAAGATGTAATCTTTCTTTTGCATGTTTCATCCATGACTTATTGTTTTTAAAAATGATACCCGATATTTAAAAAAACCTCATTAAAATGAACCCCTTAACTTTTAATTTTACTAACTTTGCTTTTGTGGAGAAAGCGCCGATACGGAATTAGCTTGCGGCAACTTTAAATTGAAGGGGAAAGAAAAATAATAGCCTGCTTTTACATCACTAAGTGGACTTAAGTATCCGTTTTATAAGTTTTCTTTTTCTAAGCCCAATAATATTCACTGTGCGAGAACATCACCAGTAATGATACTGCGTAAGTATTATTACACAAATACAACTCAAATATTTGAATGTTTTACGAGTATTATTATGTGAGGAAATTCAATGCAACCTTTTTATTTAAGAAAAATAAGAAATGTTTAGTATAAATATAAACTTGAAAAAAAAGATTAGACTCTATTGGATATAAAGCAATAGAAGATACAAATGTTATAATAATAAATATATATCCTATATCCTATATATTATTAAAAAAAATTATTAAGTCTTAGCAGATACGGGCTTAGATAAATAAAATAAATAATTAACTTAATTTCTACGCTTCTATTATAACAACCAAAATATCTTGTATATATATGTTATTGAAACAACACAGCTTAGTGTACGTTGTACACTTGTACAGTGTTCCTATATCGCTGTGAGGCCAGGCAGTGCTGTGACGTCACTCGAGTAATCGCCGACGACGCTCCCTCTGATTGATTACATTGCAATCTTGTTTGTGACTTGACTGATGCTCAGTTATTGTATCTCTGTTGACTTTCACATTTTTTCCTTACAAGCAGTGAAAAGTAATAATTAAATATTGCAACACTGAAAATATTTGTGTTAGACGTACGAAAAGATTGTTAATTCTTCAAATAACTTAAAAATTGATTTGAATTATTAAAAAAAAATATTTTTTAAATTTAAATATGCATCTGTTAAATGTGCTATTTGATATTTTAGCTAATTTATAATTGCAGCTTAGATGAATAATCACTCGTATTATTTGACATTTTTTGACTGTATACTTCTTGTACGGCTGTATGCACTAGACTTCGTCAGCTTATTTATTCGATAAATTTTATGCATTTTTCTAAATTTTTCAAATAATAATAAAAAAACATTTGCAAACTAAAAAACGAGCTAAATTATTCAAATAATTCCACGAACCGAAACCCACATTCAACTGAAAAATAGAGCTAATTATACAATCTCCTCTTTTTATCTCTTCCAACGCAATTCTATTTTAAAAGAAGTCTCCGAAAAGCAAATTGCTAATACTGAATAGCTGGGAAGGGCGGCAAATGGCCCATTTCCTCAACGAATTTTATTTTTGCTCTTCAACGACACATTCACTGGTAGATTGATTCACAAAAACTGGGAAGTGAAGTTGTTATTTCTTTAATGGCACTATACTGAACATATTACGTAACAAGTTGATATGAAGATTCTATGATGATAGAAGCATCTAAACGTGTATTTAATACATTTCGAAAAATATATACCTACAAAATATAAACAGTCTCCTTTATTGCTAGTACCAAGCAAGATAAGTCTTGTGATTTTATGTAGAATACAATCTTGATTCTGAGCAAAGTCATTAATATGCAAAGCACGAGCTCGCTTTCAAACTTGTGATATATTGTATATTAATGTTGTATCTAATGTGTATCTTTCTCTATAGGTTTACCTTTGTTTTGCATGATTGTAATAAACTATAAAATTTTCGAGTATGCACAGTGTTTTTTTTATTTCTATTCTATTAAATATTGATTTATAATATTCTTCATTGTAACAAATGTTTCCCAGTCTTCTGTGGTGTTTGTCTCTTAGTGTTCACCGTCTTATTCTTATATTAATTCCCAGGACTTGATTGCTCTCTCCGTTAAAGATCCACCTTCTTTATTCTTCAGTTTCGATATGCCAGGCCGCATAGCCGAGAGCAATAAGAAGATAATAGCTGAGAGTTGATATCTATCATCGCCTAGAAAGGTTATATAAAATTTATATTTACTAACATTTAGTTAATCTAAAGTACTTTACAAAATATTTCAATATTTAATATTTTAGAAATATTTTTCAGTTTAATTTCACAATAGTTCCAAGATCCTGAGAGCATTTGAAACATTTAATTCTGACATTTAGAATCCTTGTCCTTTAATCAAATTCCACTATTCAAGACTTATTTACGCTAGAACCAGATTTACTAGAACTGTTCGAAACATTTCAAATTCGATGTTGTATTGAAAATTTTATTTAGTAGTAGAGTAATATAATATAGGTAATAAAATAAAGTCTTTTATGGGCTAAGAATACAAACAGTGACATACGAGTATATTCATAATATAGAAACAATTGGTATAGTACTTAAAAAATAAACATAGTAAACATAGTGACAATCATACGATAGGAACGAGAAATAAAGATAAGATTGTTACTCCGAGTTTTCGCCTCCAAAAAGTTAATAAATCTTTTATGGGTCTGAGCATACGTGTATATAATAAAATTCCGCAGTGTATTCTTAGTTTGCCACTACCAAAATTTAAAATATCTGTAAAAAAATTCTAACAAGTAAAGCTTATTACACTGTTCAAGAATATTCAGAAGATAAACATGTATGGAATTAATGTTTATTGAATGTAATGCAGGATAGCTGCCAACTAATATAATAGATTGTACCATTGATTTTGAAAAGAGCAACTGTTGAGTTTCTTGCGTTGAGTTGAGTTTCTCCGGCTCTTCTCAGCTGAACTGCCTTCCGAACCGGTGGTAGCTTTTTTTCATATGTTCATTCGACGATTTAAAAGTGCTTATTATAAGTTTCTTTGAATAAAGAATATTTTGAATTTGAATTTGAATTGAATAAGTGAAGTTCTAAAAACAAACTTTGTATGTGTATAATTAAGTATACATACATTGTAGTTTTCCGCGACAGTAGGTAGATACTAGAGCTCACAGTATGATGATGGCTGATGCTGGTGGCAATTTAGATTCTATTTTAGTAGCAAAAGCTAACTTACATAGTTGAAACGATGTATAATATTGATGGCATAATTACACCCTCGTGACCAATTGTGTTACGGTACCTATGTGAACGAATAGCTAAAATAGTTACATACTTGGCAAATATTTTAAAAGCACTGGTTCAAATACTGTTAAATTTATTGCGCATGGAGCGAAATAGGAATTATCTTATTATCAGTTACTTAGTTCAGATCCAACTAAATCATGATTTGTAAAGCAACCAAAGTTTTCCCATACTATTTAAAATTTAAATATAAGCAACATAACAACAGCTTACTATATTATAAATATTTCATAAGACAGTGTTAAATCTGAAGCAGCCGAAATCGTAAGAGGTATTCAAATTGCCTACACCTGCGTCTACTCCCGCGCGTAGACGTAGGCCTACGTCATTGCTACGATCTTTATTATTACACTTTGTCGTAGCAATGCAAATCAATAGAAACTTCAGCTTGATGTTTATGCACTTTGTCCTAATCCCCTTGTAGTGATGCTGGAGACGAGTGCTCACTCTATGTATTGTTTCTGTATCGAAACTTACTTTAAAGGGAAAGTTAGATGAGGGACTTGAGTTTGTTAGTTTTATTAGATTAGTAAAACTTGCTATCGTGATATTATATAAAGCATGTAATTTCGATATACAAGTTTCAAAGTTTACTTTGTATATGTACACTGTACATGAACATTAGAGATTTAAAGTAAATTAAAAATAAATAAAGTAATATAAACCTTATTTTTAGTTTATTAGACGATGGAAATTAATGAAAATATAAATAAATTAACATTCAAGTACAAAATCTTTTCTAAAAATCCATACAATAAATATTTTTCTTTGCAATTGAATTTATAGTGTTTTAGCTCTGAGACCAATAGGCTAGAAATTATTCGTAAATTATACCAATACATAATTTTCAGGCAGAGCTTACATGAATGCGCGGTTAGGAGAAGATTCGTTTGCAGAGGCAGATCGCGCTGTGATTTGTCTTGTTAGCAGTATTATAGGTTTAAGTGAAAATTGAACCCACAACGGTCACGTATACAGACCGACGTTGCGCCCCAAATTTATTGCTTAACAAACCTAACAAATTTAATTTAATGTAACTGGTTTATAAAAATTAAATTAGCAAAAATATTATTTAGTGATGTGATATTTTTAGCAAGTACCAAACGTTTTGCTTAGTCATTTTCGTCTCCCTTACAATTTTTTGGGTAAATGATACCTGAACAAAATTAGTATAAATCATACATAAGATATGTAAGATATATTCAATTAAATAAGATAAGCAAGCGAGCATATTCTCCGTCAATGAGTCTCTCAGACCAAGTTTAAGTAAGTTCGCAGTTAATTTCACAGCCACATAGGGTCGTGTTTGAGAAATATTCACATAATTAGTTTTTTATAAGTTTAAGCTCCTAGAAATAGGACAGAAATATGCGACAATTAATTACTTTCTGACTAGAAATAATGATTATAATTAAAATATATATATTTTCTAATGCAATATACCTATTACACATTCAAATTTCTTTAAACTTTTAGAAGAAAAACTAGACCCTCTAAGCACTTAGCAATTAAAAAAAACAGCTGTAATTATAGAGATTCATATAAACAATATATAAGTAATAATTATAATATTAAATTTACAAAATTTATGAATACAAAAAAAATAACTTAATCATAGATTATTTAATGAAAGAGCACCAACCCTACAACAGACTCGCTCGTTAATTAGCAAGGAAATGACGCTGGAGCCAACTCGCTCCTCCGAAGTGGAAACTTTAGTTGTAAGTAAGCGAAAAGTGATAGACCGAAAGAGGTACGAGCGTTATTGTTTGTGGGGAACGAGCGTGGAAGTAGATCACGACGTTATAATATATTTCGGTAGTTTTGGGTTTTTTACTATTGTTGTAATGTAATATTGTAGGAACGAAGATAACGGAGATAGAAATTTCTTATATTGAACTTTAGTAGTGCGTATATTACTAATAACTAAAGAAATGTGTAGAAAGACTAGTATTAAGACAAGATTTAAGCAGAAAGCCGAGAATGGCAGACAGTGCAGCGCCAACGCTGCAACGTTTGGTCTACAAGAGATGACAACTGCAAATTATTATTCCCCGAATGGACATCGAACCCACAAATATCGCGTTTACACTCAGTCGCTGTCCCAATGCGCCTCGGTGGCCTCTACTCTGATAGTATGGGTATAAATGATAGATCGGGGAGACATTTTGATCATTAAGTGAAAAATTCCGACAATTATATTTTAAACTAGTGGACCCGGACGCGGCTACGCCTGCTTGAACTGTAAAAATATTTTCGCGTCAGTTATACTCATACTATGCCGCCCGAAGGCTAGGTCATTTCGAATCAGTATCATCTCCTTAAATATTTATTAGAATGTTATACAGTAAACTATAATTTCAATGTAGATAAAATGTGAGAGTGAATGAAAGAGTGACTATTATATTTATTTTCATAAGGATGAATATCAAAATGTCGCGGTAACGGTTGCGTAGCGACGCGACGGTTGTTATTAACATGGCAGAATAAATTGCATGTCCAATTAGAAATAAGTATTTTAATATATTAGTACATATGTGTAATGTAATGTTAAATAACCTATAGCACTTCTGAAGAATGCAGCTTTCATACAAAACAGAAACAAAGTAAATCGAACCAGTAGATCCAGAGATCTTAGCGTTCAAACAAACAAACAAACAAACAAACAAACTCTTCCGCTTTATTATATTAGTATAGATATAATTATATTACATTAGTGAAATTTAGTACATATTTATACTTTGTACACATACACACTGTTCAATTGCTCTATGGTGGAGTCAAAATATTAGGACTAGTTTAAAACTTTACTTTATACACTACTGTTGCATTTCTTTAATATTTATTACTAGCACTATGTAATCCAACAAAAATGTTGCATTTAATACATGATATTTATATGTATGTATTATGCATAATACTTCACTCAACATTACATTTTAATATTAAAACTTTACAGTTAATGCCACTGGAATTAAATATTCAAGAATTAGAAACAGTATTTTATTTGTTTTTATTTAAATATCTACATGTACATGTAAAAGTAACACAACTCATATGAATAATGAAGGCGTTCCAATTCAAAGTGAAATAACCGTAAAAGTAACCGTAGTAATATACTCGTATACTTTTATTACAAAACAAGCTGTAACACGTGCCGTTGAATTCTCTCTCATATAAATTTTCTCAAATGTCAAGACGAGGTATGAATGTATTCACGAGTGTCGTATTTTATCGGCAAATATATCATTTTTTCGACCTCGTTTTGATTTATGAATACTTCGATTACCAATTCAATTCAACGCAGGTCTATCGTACGATAATGTTTATCAGAGTTCGGTTTCCCACTTGAGAAAATTACATTTTCAATATTTTTATTGGGAGTATTGGGAGTTTTCAATATTTTTATTGGAAGTATTTTAATGGGAACGAAGTGTCTTAACACAAGGTTTCCAGATGATCCCTTCTTTTTGCCCTGCTATGCGCGGAATACAGCATGAAACTAAAAAAAAATATTGTCTCTTAGAAACCATACACCCAGGCAGCCAAAAACCCCATGACAAAGTAAAACAATGATTATCATACAAATCTGGATTTGTACTAATTTTACTGGTAAAATTTAACCTAAAGTAACAAACAGCATATTAAATCTCAACTAATTACATGAAATGTGTTGATCCCTTCGCATTCTGACAACGCGCTTACCGAGCCTTTAAACAGGAATAAACTTCCTCTTATTCATTTATGATGATAAGAAGCTTAACTTATTTCTCCAGTACAAAACATATATTATTCAAATGGTTCCGGAAATATTTTAATGGGCGAATATGCTTTACAGCGAACTCCGATATTTGTTTAAAAGCTTTTTAAACTTTAACGCCAATTTGTCGTAAGTGCGTGGAGCCGGCGTCCATCGATTTATATGACGTTATCAACAAAATAAACTTATATATACATATTCTAATAACCCTTGGTTTAGTCGGATAATACGAACGTATTAACTTTTATTTCCTAGTATTAGCTAGCGGCAACTTGTTTATTTGTTGGTCACGGGGGGATCTCACTGGAGTGACCGCTGAGATCGCCTTATAAAGTTGCGACGAGACAAAGCTATAAAATGGAACTTAACTCGTAATAGCTGTGGAACCTCAAAATTTAAACTAAGCATTTTCTTTGTTCGTATAATTTTATTATTAAAATTATAAAATTATAGTAACAATATATTCGTCAACTTGTCTTTACACACATGTATAATTTAATGAAATGGAGTTCAACGACATGTAAAAAAAGTATAGAAATTGTATAATAACGATTCAATACTTTCGCAACGTTAGAAACGGAATTCACAAACAAATTCAAAAGATAATTAATTCAGGCATAATAATAAAATGATTGTAGCGGAAAAATGAATGCAAAAACGTTCATTTCATTTAAATGCAAAGGCGGAGTACGGATACAATTCCTTTTGCAATTTAAATTTAAAAAGGCTTATTTTCGTGGTTACTGTAATTTACGTTATAAATATACAACGCAGCGGTGTTTATAGTCTAAGCAGTCGCAGTGTACGACGCCAAATACTTTATTATCAAGTTTGTGGATTTCCAGATTATTGGACATATTAAATAAGTGTCATATGTAAATTTATCAATTGAAACATCCACTAGCATACAACAACTTTGGAGAATAATAATAAGAGTAGAGTATTTTCGTACCTTAGAGGCGAAACTGACTAGTTTGTAAGTACGATATAATATGTTATATTATTCGTTTATTTTTATTGCATTTTCAAGGAATGATAATTACGAGCGAGCGATAATATACGAGCAAATATTTATTTTTGTACAGAATATAATAAAGCAGAAAAGCTCTCGAGTATGCAGATAGATATATTAAGTAGACGTTTCGTATTCGTTGCAACAGCATAAATAGATCCCTTATCGAGTTTACGTAATTGTTGCAGGACATTTTGCAAAACAATACCTAATTCGAAGGTTGAATTCCAGCAGAAAGTGTCCGAGCCTCGTTAGCTATTAGCGCGGCATCTGCATTTACATGTTATTGTTGCTGCGTCCTCGTTTGGATGCAAATACTTTATACTTGACGGACGAGCCGAGCTTTGTATGAGAGCCCATCTCCTGTCATTGACTTTTTAATATTGTGCTCGTTCGTTATATTTTACATTTTTTGTTTTAAATAAAATAACTAATTTACTTGGATGTGTTTAAATCAATTAAAATACAATAAAAAAATGTTACGTTAGATGAACATAATATTTTCATTATTAGACAGCGTTAACTCCAAAATAATATAAAATAAAAAAACAAAATACAAATAAATACTTTAAATAAGAAATATTTCGTTATATTCATAAAGACTTGAATAGTTTCATGAACAACTTGCTATTATGGTTTAGTGCAGGAATATAAAGGTACAGTAAACTTAGAGCTCACGTGTTATGAGAAACATAACCGTTCTTACAAGTACCTACTAGATGCAGTCGAGAATGTTTAGCAGCATACATAACAACTAATTAAAATATCTTAGTTTCGTACGTTTTATTGTATACGGTATTCATATACTACATTTACTGTGGAGAGACACCGAAGGCGACGAATTGAATATGTATGGGCGATGAATGAAAATTCGATTTCTGCACTTTATACAACTGGGAGACTTATTAGACTGTAGATAAGGCAATTAACTATTTATAATTTATATATGTTCCTAGTATACGAGGTCATCGTGGCTCAGTAATACGTCAACATGAACGACGTGATCGTAGGTTTGATCATCGCTCTGAACAACGGTAATTTGTCTGCAAAATGACAAATGCATGATCATATTATGAGTGTGTATTTGGTACATTTTGTTTCTTCTTGCAACGAATAAAATACTTTATATTGTAACTTCAACGACGATATATTTAATAGCTTTATATTTTTACATTAAGCTTTGATTTTGAAACAGGAATTAAATTCACCCCAGTTGCTACTTTAAAAATTTTATATTTTTTTACGATTTTTAAATGGTTCGCTGGCATTGTAGAGCTGTAAGATGAAAGTACACTTCTTTCTTTTAAAATTAAACATTAATTTAACAATTTTAAATGAAACTGGTTATTTCAATGTTTTTTTATCATAGAGATTCAGAACGTTTTCAGATAATGAACATTGAAAGTACTATTAAGAAATATGGATCTTGGGTGGTGGTTATTTTGGTAGTTATTAGATAACTAAAATTCAAAAATTGTATCTACCTTTCGTTAAGCAAACTAGCATGACAAGCGTCATAAACATGCTTAGAATTAAAATTGGTTTTTTTAGGAAATTTTTACTTTTTCTAATTAATTAATAAATCAAAGGTTATGGAAGAAATCTTGTAAACTATGGTACTATATTTAAATAAATGTGGAATTCATAATTTATAAATAATAAAATATGTAATTTAATGCAGACCAATAACCGCCGGAATGTGCCGCGGTCCCGGTCGGCGTCACGAGCTGATATTATAAAAGTTTTTGCACGCTATTTACATAAAAAATGAGACGAGCGTCCATAGTGACCCGCTGTAATGAAGGACTTTGAACTTTTTTGAAAACTAAATTTTTGAAAATTTATATCATAATTATTTAGCATTTGTAATATTTTTCATTGTAAGTAGTTACTTTTAATTAAACTTCAGTTCTTTGTATTTTGTATCTATTCTAATTTTTGTTATCATTCTATAATAATAAACTTATGCCTTTAACATATTATTATGAGAATAATTTAACATTAATCCACTCATCATAAAGTACGTAGAAGTATTTTTTTGGTCTAATTTCACTGATTGTCCTTAAAAATGTATAAAGTCAATCTGTTTACATCTCAACGGCGTGACAGCCCTGACAGCCTACTCTTGAACTCTTGATCCGCTTTACATGATAAATGTTGGGAAGTATTTGTCATTTCAACGGTGGCGTAAATTGGCACCGTAGATGACGTTAAGTAACAATAAGAGTTTTTATTGTATTAGCAAAAAGATACTAAGTGTTTCCGCGATTTTCTTTATTTTTCTACTTGAATGGAACAAGACGGCGGTACTATTTTTAAATCAATTTATAGCAGATGCTTAGTTGACACTGGATCCTGCATGTGGTAGGGTAGGCAGAGGAAGCTTAGTATTAAGACACTCCGCTCCCCACTTTCCGTCTAATTGTAGAGGTTGAGTAGCGCAACTCAATGCCATGCCGGTTTTAAAATGAAAAAAATGAATTATATTTTATTAATAAGGTAATTTTCAATATTTACTCCACACTGGAATATAATATAAAGAAAATTATTTCGAAATATTATATTCATGTGCTAAATCATTAAAAGCTGCCTGAATTGAATCAAACCAATAGCTCTCAAACTAGAATCAACAATGTACAACACAACTACGAGTATACCGCGATGCCGTTACTTGCGAGGACCGCGCCGTACTCCACTGAAACTGAAACTTATAATTACCCGTCACGTGCAGGTCGCGACGATTATATATCATTAACTATGCTTGTGTCAAAATTGCTTCGAACAACTTGTCTCATTTAGTCTCTACAAGACGTCATTTATTGAGTATGCTTTGATATTTTATCTCTAAATATAAATTTTGATAAAAATGATATTATTAGTTCATATCTAAGACAAGAAAAAGTTACAAATTCAATTTCTGCAGGTCAAGACATTTCTCTTTTAAGTAGATTAGCCATTTATCATAAGATCATCGTTCATGTAATTTTATATTACATTCAGACACTAGGAACCCAATGGAATTTTAAAAATTGCAATAGCTTAAAGAAAAATACAACCAAATTTAATATAGAGAAGGCTCTAGAGGGACGGTCTACAGCCCTATGAAACTTTCTTCAATCTACATAAACAATGAGCGCAGGGTTCGCCCGCTACTAAATAGAAACCTTTTAGAATGTTACTTTTGCACACATATCCGTATTAATAATGTATCGATTGTAATGTGTTCAAATCACGTCCAAGGGAATATTTATGTTTATTGATATCTGATTACAAGATATATATAAATAATAATAAATATTTTAGCAAATATAAAAACGTATTAATTTAAAAAATCCAAAAAAGAAAAGCTATTTTTTCTGTACACGTGCATTTTATATCGATGATATATTATATTTTGTACCAGAAGCCAGGCCAGTTAATAATAACAGTATTTTGTCATTTCATGAATATGCTTTATTTAAAAAAGGTTTTAAAAATCTTTTATATTATCTTAATTACACTTTTGAATATAAATTAAACAACCTATGACATGTACGAGTAAAATAAATAAAAAGCTATCTTTATTTATTTAAAAGTTTATATTTTTATTAAGCATAAAAAATAAACAGAGCAATTCACTATACAAAAGAAATTTTCGTTTTATGCTCATTATTGTATAAAAGTACATTTTAATTACGCAACAAGAAAGTAAAAAAGTTACGACGCGCTACTAAATTGATAATGGTTTATAAATACGGTACCTACTGAATAAGGCAATGTGGACTTAACAAAATAATCTTAATAAAAATTCTGAAATACCCCAATTTTAGCCAATTATACTTTTCAGCGATTGTGTGAAAACATTTCCAATCATTACAGCGCTTGAGATGCTTTTCGATGAATTTCCTTCGTAATCGTATTTGTAATATATTTGTGCTCAATATTGCAACTAATAGCCAAAAAACAAAAAGAAATATAAAAAGTCTACTTAAATAATGTTCTGAAATATAATCACATTTTAAATTTACATAAGATACATAAAATTACATAAATTTACTTTAATCAACTGAGCCATTATTTTAGTGTGAATTTATTGTTCTTGCCATTTTCCAAGTAAAACGGAAACGGACCGAAGAATGAGAGATAAATAATAATCCTTAATAGAAATTAAGTGGAAAAAATAGTTGACAATCCGCCAGTCTGGAGGCACGCCAGGTGCAGACTATTGCAGCTTCTCATAAAGGCAACAAATTCAATGTCCACAATACACAATGTATTCAGTTTTAAATTAGCCATCTTGGCACGTCCCGAGGGAAGTGCGGGTCATTTATTTTTATTCTTATTTGGTACAAAGAATTTGGTCATCCATCGCCTTGGATTATCCAAGGCGATGGATGACCAAATTACTCGTAATTCCATAGAGAGTAAAGTTTTACATTTTTACCTTTTCTTAACTTTACAGCACTCAGGCATGAAATTATCAACACAATCGTTAACCACATAATATATTTTAATTAAGAATGTAATCTAAGTTTAATCTGCCATGTTACTTCCCTCGGGGGACAATCTCGCAGCAATCTATTACCGAACGTCACTGACGGCGACAGAGCCCAGAGCCTGAATATGTATAGAGTATAGGCGATGAATGAAAAATCGATGTCTACAGATTATTTAACAGGGAGACTTATTACACTATAGACTATTAGACTACTATAAACATTTAGATAGTTTCCTTAAGCAAGTCTGATATAACACTAAATAAAAGCAACAATTTAAATGGACCACAAATCTTTCAACCCTCAATCTTGCATTCTAAACACGAGTATGTATGTATACTCTAGATCACCAGGCGGTCCTGATTTATCCCCTCAACGTCAGTTAATCTCGATATCGAGGTTATCGTGGCTCCTTCAATATTTGTTAAATAGTTACCTTTTATTGTTTTATACAAATTATTGCGGCTTTCTTTAATATTAATCTGTAATATAAATATTTTCATTTGATATTAAACAGTTACTTATTTAATGTGAGGTATAAAGGCTTTAAATGAAACACAACACGTTCGTATCATAATTTATTTACGCATCACATTTAATTTGATGAATAAAATAAAACAAAACATCGATTTACTGTACATTAAAGATAAAAAGATGATTTTGTGCAAAGAATTGACATTATCTTAAGTGAAACACAGCCATTGATTAACGCCTACATTTATACACATTTAGAGTAACTATTAGTTGAGGCCAGTCGTGGCGCAGGGACACAAAGTGTAATTAAATATTTGACTGGTTCGGGTTCGATGTCCACTCGAAAAAATGAAATATTTATCTTTTAAAAAATCTGCTTCACACTGTATCCCGCACACAGCAGGGTAGGCAGAGGGAACCTTGTATTAAGACACTCTGTTCCCCACTTTCTGCCGAATTCTGGAGGCACTGCGTGTTGAGTGGCAGAACTCAACGTCGGAACGGAGTGTCTTAACACTAGGTTCCCTCTACCTACCCTGCTGTGTGCGAATACAGCGTGAAGCTGATTTTATTTAATTCGTTTTTAAAGTAACTAATAGGCTACCACATTTTCCAAGATTAGGCCCAAATGTACTTTTACTTAATACAATACACAATCTTATATATTCTCGTAGCATATCTGTATATTTCGTTACTGATCATGGTAAGTATAGATTAAGAATTAAACAATGTTTAAAAATATACAAAATGCTCAAAAACTCAAGTAATATTGAAAACTATACAAAAGTCTTCTCAAAGTTGCAATTTTAATATGATTCTACAGTACCCACACCTATTTACATTTCATTTGTTTATAATTTACATAAAAAAATAAAAATTAATATATATATATATCAATGATTTTTTCCCTTATTAGTAAATCTAGTATTTTTTAGTGTTCTTTTAGAAGCTTTTAGATAAAGTATGACCTATTTTCTCTGACCTGTGCCATATCGTATGATAGACTGTTATGACGGCAGCTGGCGACAGATTTGAACAAAGAAATATATGATGTATTATGTAATATCTTATTTTGAATGTATCTCCGTTAGTGGATTTCTTTTACGGACATTAACTAATTCGAATTTTATCAAAAAAATATATAATAATCAAACTAGTTGAGGAAAATAAAATAATTGAAATTCACAACATGAAAGCTTAAATTTCTTTAACTCATACCTAAGCAAGTAAATTCTTTGAACACTTTATTCAACGAAATCTTCAGTTAATTAAAATGCAGGATAAAGTTCAGAATTTGAGAGTAAAAGTTAAATTACAATTTAATTATATTAAATTACATTATTATATCATTTATCTAATAAATTATTTTTAAAATATTTTATTAAGCAACGTTTTGAAATTTACAAAAAAATAATTTGTACCTACAATATTTTTGATCTATTCATGTATCTATACATTGAATTAAATTCAGTTAGTTACGATCTCTAACAGTGTTCCTTACACAAAGGTGTTTTTTGCACCCAGTGTGGTTCCCATGTCTATTATTTTTAGAACTCTTTTGAACTATGTTGGGTTGAGGCCATTCTTTTATCTACACTTATTCTAATATCACTTAATATATATTTAAACCAAGAGTCATAAGCTCATAGGCTTTGCTATTAGTCTAAAAGTCCAGATCAAAATGATAATAAAGCTTTTGTTATCAACGAATGTACCTGCAACAAAGTAAAAATAAATATTAAATTATCCATAAGACCCGGACTACAGACTACAAATGTCATGTTTATGGGTTCAACTCCCACTCGGGGGAATTATTTTCTGTTAAAATATAGCGCGTCGTTGAGTTCTGCCTGAGGTTGATTCAACACGAAAATTGGCCGGAAAGTAGGCAGCGGAGTGTGAGAGACATCGATTAAAATTATATTAGAAAAAAGGTATTTTAAAGTATTCCGATTCAAAACAAGTAAGCTAAATATCTCATAAATATTAAGCCGCCGCTTGAAGCGTGTGTTGTTATATTGCAGAGTATTTTTTTTTTATGGAAAAAAGACAAGGCAAACGAGCATTCGGGTCACCTGGTAGTGATCATCGCCGCCCACGACCCCGTGCATCCCCAGAGGAGCTACAGGTGCGTTGCCAACCTTTGAGGTGGAGATAGACGCGCTTTTTGAAGGTACCCATATCGTACCGACCTGGAAACACTGCCGCGAGTAGGCCATTCCACAGTTCGGTGGCGCGTGGAATGAAATTTCTACGAAACCGCACAGTAGTGGAGTGCCACGTATCCAGATGGTGTGGATGATATTTAAGTTTGTGACGTGCTGTTTGGTTAGAAAATTCGGTGGCAGGTAACAAACTGTTCCTCAGAACACTCACCATGATAAATGTGATAGAGATCGGACAGCGAGGAGACGTCTCTACGCAGAGCCAAAGTGTCAAGCCAAATTTACTTGATCCAACAATGTTCTGCATTTCAGACTAAATAATTATGTTTTAGTAATAAATATATTATGGATCATTTATATATATATATTCATCACTACATACCTCCATTAGACACATACTTGGACAGTTCCGTCCGCGAGTACACGGTGACGGTGACGGCCGCGTCCCTCACGACGGGCGGCTCCACAGGCAGGGTCGCCTCGCAGCGCACGCGCAGCGCCCCGCTCGCGGCCGCCGGCACTGACACGCGCAACACGCGCCAGGACGCGCGCAGCCCGCATGCTTGGGGGGCGCTTAGCTCGAGACGTTGCCAGGGCTCCGTCTGTAAAGTTATATAGTATAAGTACAAAAATATATGAACGGTGGGTCATCGACCTCTTTTTACATGCTCTCCAAGGCACCTTCCCCTAGAATCATCGATATTGTGTTCTCGAAGTTCAACCGAGGTCTTCGCGGCAGCATCCGCTGCCGTAACGCAATCGTTATGCTATTTGTAGATTAAATTGCTTTATGTCAGTCTTTGTATAAAGTTAGATAGAACGATATACAATTGTATCATATTTTTGAATAAATCAATAGTCAAGAACAAAAGCAAAGTACTGCAGGTTGCAGTAAATACAAGTAAAATGAATCTACTCTTATTAAACCGGCCATCGCCACCAGTTGCGTAGCTAGGGTATTTGCTGCCCGGTGCGGCTCGGGGGACTTGATGCCCCTTTCCTGTTGATGAGTTCTAAAAAAAAAAAAAAGTAATCATCGACGATGACTTCTAAAAAAAAAACAAACTTATCGTCAACTTTAATCCCTCTTTTCTCTTGATGAGTTCTATAAAAAAAACAAAGTGATCGTCAATGTTGACTTCTAAAAAAAAAAACGTAATCATCGACGTTGAGTTCTAAAAAAAACAAAGTGATCGTCGACTTCGACTTTGATGCCCCTTTCCTTTTGATGCCCGGTGCGGCTTAAAGGACTTGATGCCCTTTAAAATGGTATAAAGTCTAAAAAAACAAAGAAAAAACACACTAATCGTCGACTTTGATGCCCTTTTCCTGTTGATGCCCGGTGCGACCGCCCCGCTCGCACCCCCCTAGCTACGCCACTGATCGCCACTCATTATGCAGTGGAGTGGTTAATGTATGCAAGTCCATTAGAAACATCAGAGTAAATTTACAATATTAATTTTCTATTTTTCATACTAGCACACAGACTATTTAAAGCATTCTAGAGTGTGTTAACATTTATGGAAGTGAAACGAGTGTTTGATTAAAGTTATACAAATGTACACTTTTAAATGCAACGGTAACGTAATCGTTTTTTTTTAGCAAAATATGAATGCAATATCAACAGCTTATTACTGATTTTTATGATAGTAAATGCATTTTATATTCTCTTTACTTGTAAATATTAGATTTTACTATTTTACTTACAAAAAACATAAGTACGAATAGTTAAAAAAACTTAATAGGTAATATTTCATACTGACATTGCAAGTATATGATTTTTATGCCTCCGTGTTCAATGTGTGATTGTACGTACAAGTGATAAGTGATAAGTGACTAGTGATAAGTGATTCTTGAGTCATAAGTGATAGCACTAGTGATAAGTGATTCTATTTTTTGCGAATATTCTAGCTAAGTATATCAGAAAATATAGTTTATATTAATTTTATTCTGTTTGTATAATAAAAAAGATCATCTTTAATCATATAATGTCCCTTTCAATTCACAGTCCACAATAGTGCCCGGAGTCGTATAATAGCGTTCAATTTACTTCAATAATGGCGCTATATCAAGACGCGCCGAAATACCCCTCTGCTTGTGTATGGGGGAGACATTAAACAACTTTTTAAAATATTTTTATTTATTGTATATATTCATAATATACTACAAAAATTTTTTTCGTGTTTTTGTAAAAATATTACAAAACTAGTATGTGCTGTTAGTTCTTTTTCTATTGAATAGACAATAACTATGTATTTTCTTCAATAGTGCAACATTTAATAACGTTAATTGAAATATTTACAATAGAAATGATACATTTCGATGAAATCACATGGATTTTCAATAAAATATATTTTATATAGGTTTACATGTTTTATTTCCATGTTAACAGGTGTGTAGAATTTCAAGAATATGAGATTAATCCTTTAAGTGTCTAAAAGTTTTTGTATAATATATGAATATAAGAAATTGTTATGTCATTTTATAAAAGTAATAGATTTTTTCACGTATATTTTTGATTTAATTGATGAATCACCAACCAACTGAAATTATATAATCATCATTGTTACTCTACGTAGCTCATAAGGAATTATAAAATAGATTAAAAATGCTGATACTTTAATATACTATTTAGAACATAATGGAAGAGCACTTTGTGAAATATATGAAGCATTTTAAAGGTCGTTAGTGAAGATTTAAAGCGGCACGATTGCTAGGTCTCAACAATGAACTCGGTAACGGCGAGCAAAACTAACTAGAGGAGAGTCGGGTGTGAGGTACGCGCAATGCTCATGTGTGCAGGAGGAGCTACAACGAAGAGGGCAGATAATATAATAAATGTAGTTATTGTTATACATCAGTCGGCACCAGTCCGCCAAAAGCAGTTACCAACAACAAAAGCTATAGATGTTAATGTCCACTTTTACAAAGAAGACATTCTCTTATCTTTTTAAATTGTTATTCATATACGGAAATATATATATTTACATAAGAAAATATTTACTCGTAGAAACATAAAATATGAATGTGCTCAAATCTTCTTGGGTTCGCGTTCCGCTATGTTCAAATTCATTTAAATGAAATCTATTCTTGTTAAAATTGATTCTATAAAGTTTATTAAGTAAAGTTTATTAAGTATTTGGTCTGTCATAATATTATGTAATATTAATTAATTGCCATGTGAAGACGCTTTTATTAGAAAATTCTAAATAAAGAAGTCATTGTCAAAATAGAACATAAAATTAAATTGTCAGGAAAATATTGCTTGAATATTCATCTAACTCAAATACTAAACGAAAAGTTTATAGCATTTTAATATCTCTTTTTTCCCTTCCTTTTATCTTTCAACTTTGTAGACTACGCCTATAAAAGTTTTACTACAGAAACTTTTTCACATTTTCAACAAGTCAACAAAAGCTTGATTTACTTTTAAACTACTTAGTAGCTTAGCTCAGTGTGTGCATTAAGACATTTCTGTTCACCACTTTTCGCCAAAATCTAAAGGCTTTCATTTCGCTTTATTTTACTAGCGGGAAGAAAAAAAATATATTTTCAATATAGACATTGTTTGAATAAGGATCGAACCTACAACTATTGCATTTACAGTCAAATACTATCCCACTCCGCTACTATAGCCTTAACGAAATAAATGTATTAATTACAATACATTTTAACTAAACTACAAAATAACAATTTGAAATATAACGAGGAGTGCTGAATGTGCAATTATTTAATTCACCGGTTCAATCGCCTACCAAGCTCAATCACAATAATTGATAGTATCTTATCCGATCAAATTGGATTCCGGATTCCATTAGGAAAGCAAGAGGCAAATAGTTAACATGTCTGTCTGTGGCACCGTAGCTCCTGAATTAATTAACCGATTTGAGTGTGGTATTTTTTAATCGAAAACCTTGTTCATCGCGGTGGTTCTTAACTTTTTATGAAAATCTGATTTGTAGCTTAAAAGGTAGAAGCACTTTGTCATTATCCTTGCTTCAAAGTTATTTATATAACTAAAATATTATAAAAATAATATTATCGCATATGTTGTACGTACCTTTGCAATCTCATCGTCTATGTACCAATGAATATCAGAGGGCGGCAGGGAGTAGTCAGAGGAGCAGTTGAGTAGTATCAGCTCGCCGGGCCTCACTAGTTTAGGAGCACCAAGTATTGTGGGGTCCTTGACCGGCATAGCTGCGAGGGAAATGAACTTCAGTACGAAGTACGATATAAATAAAATTTTAAATCCAATGAAGAGTGTTGAGTTCATTACGAGTTATTGCCTTTGTATATCCCGCAAATGGTTACGAAAAATTTCACACTTACCAAAAAAGAACGAAAATTATATTGCAATATATTTCCTCCTGCTACCTCTTATTCACTAACAAAAGCTTAAGAAAAACAAAAGATCCTAAATCTCTAATAAAGTTCCGTTGTTCAAATTAGCTGAAGTATGGGACGTTAACTAAACTGTTCAGTTAATCTTGTAAAGGAACTCCAGTTACATACACCGCTATACTGTGCGATAGTGGGAATGCAAACGTAATTAAAGTCCTAAGTAGGTACGAGCCGTTCTAGTTGGAGTCAAAAGCTTCACATAACTAATTTACGTTGAAACAGAAGCATTACGTAAAACTAAACAAAGTTCTTGTTGGATTGGTTAATTAATTAGTTTTCGCTGAACAACTAGTTTGCAGTTACATATTGACTTCTCGATTTTTTTATATTAATGCTATATTTTTATAAGTGACTGCATATTCATAAACAGAAGGTAAAATAAGATAGATTATAATATTAAGTTTTTGACAATTATATACTCCAAAACGGGTCACGTAGTATACATGTTTTCTCGTTCTTAATATATCTATGTGAATAGCTTAACCTATTGTTTAAAAAAATAAATGAAAGTTAAATGAAATATTGAAAGTTATTTATTTTGTTTAATATCAGTCCTGTACTAAAACAACAAACTGTTTCAAACCCTGAGCGCACTCATTCCATATTCCCCAATATTCTAGTTACTCTATAAACTTCTCTAAAATCCACAATATTCTACAATTTAAACATTTACATATTCATGAAGTAACTGATAAAAGCGGAATTAAACATTCTACTATTAGATATTCAACGTTCGCTACCGCATATTTACGAATGCACTATGTGAATGTTTCAATACCAACGTTCTATATATGTAGCCCAAGATCCCAGAGCCGCCAGACCTACGTCATTTTATCAAAGTTTAAATTAAGAGGACTATTAGTCTAATATGTAGTTAAGACAGTATGCCTACTAATTAAAGCTGGGCTCTTTCAGAGGTAGCGCCAAATTACGGTATATCTCTGTGTGGGAAGATGATTGAGCGTTCGGATAGGTCTGGGTGCTTATGAGGGATCTTGAAATAGTCCGTAAATGATAGCTTGATAGTTTAACTTCATTTCCCCAAATTTTAAATAACCAATTTTAAATTAATAAGAGTAAAGGCCCGCGTAAATTGACGTAGTTCTGGGGCCTTGGGATCTCAGTCTAATGGTTTTGTAACAAACAAACGAAACCTTTTTATATTTGGCATATTGATAGGTATGGAGTAGAAGGGAAGGACTGAGAAGTTACTAGAAATTTTAAAAAATGATTGCTCATTTTACGTCTTAAAGTCTACGGTTAAAAAAAATTGTTTGTAACAATTATCATAATCTTTTAACAATATTATTGACTCACCAACTACAGTCATATGTTTGGTCTGCCTCGCTATCTGGAACTTGGGCCCCTCTGTGGACACCTCGCACGTGTA
>JAEBDU010013093.1:384308-529602 GCA_016802625.1 Heliconius numata
CTCGCTATCTGGAACTTGGGCCCCTCTGTGGACACCTCGCACGTGTACGCAGCTCTCGCGGCGACGGGCGGCGGCATCACGCGCACCGTGCACGAGTCCTCGCCGCAGTCGCCGCCTTGCACCATTATACCGGTCACATTGAACAGACGGATTGGGACCTGCGGAGATATTTATTATTTAGAACAACATTTTCTATGAATGTATTAAGGTCTGATAAAATGTATTCTCTGAATATTAAGAATAAAGGTCCAGAAGTTTGCAGTATAGTATTACAATGTATGACAACTGAAATTATCTACTATTTAAGAAATTATTATGTAAGGATAGCCTAATGCATGTAGCTCGCGACTTTTTTCTTATTTCGATTGGAGTGTAGGACACACTACATATAAATAAATATATATGCATTCGACAAGCATAGATATTTTGAAATCCTAAGCATCACATTTACATGTTTAGAAGAAGTTGGATAAAAAACAGTATGTATGTAAATATTAGATTTAAGTAGCAAGATTATGTAAGTAGTTTACAATTCAAATTTGAGAGAAAGACATACGATGAAAAGAACCATTTCCATTCTTTTAAGAGTATGTTTAGTCATAATAATATGAAAAGTAATGTTATCAATTTCAATACATTTAATTGCCATTAACTCATTATTGTGTAGTGTAGTGTAGTGGATTCGCTCGCTTGTACTATGCATTTATTTATTTTAGGAACTGAATTATGTTCATGTTTTTATTCACGTTATACACATTATAACACTATGAAGCGGCTTTGTCTTATATTTACACTATGTATTGTATAGATAATAGTTTTAAACCATTAAATAATTCAGCTAATTTATAAACACTATATAAAGTAATAACTTCATTTCCATAATAGTTATTATAATAACCGCAGTGCACTTACATACTCGACGTGACCTCTCCACACGTGACTAGATCAACTAGTGTGAATGAAGCATGCAATGGAAGCAGCTCGTTGCGGATTGTACTACTATTATTACTTATAGGTCTACTTTAAAAACATATGTTTGCTTCCTCGGCGGGGTTCCACGGAATCACACAATATACAAACACAATAAGTCAAAAAGCGAAAATAATGGCAATATTTGTATTTACAAGAATGCGAACCAATGTTTGTAATTACATGTAATGTAAAAATATTTACTTTTGGGACGTTGTTCATTAACCGATATTTTCGGATAATAAAAGGCGCGGCGCTGAGTTCCGTCAGCTAGTATTTTGTATAGCTTACCAATATAAGAAAGTTTATTAACATATTTCATATATTAAATAGGTATATCCACATTAATGTTGCTTTAACACATAAACGTCTATCAACGTCTTCAATCTTAATATATCAAAAGTCGGGTTAGTTGAATATTATGGCCATTAAAAAGGGATCAAAGCTACCTTCTGTGAGGGTCTGTATCTGAATATCTCGTGCATGTCTCTGTACCACTTGACGGAGTGTAGTCTCTGGTCGTCCATCTGGAAGTGACAGCTGAGCTCAGCCGCGCGCCGAGGGTCCGCGTACAGCGGGACCTTCAGCTGAGTTATTTCATGAGCTGACGTTAATACTGAAACAAATTATATTAGAAATTATTATTTCTATATATTTATTTTATATTTACTTTTGTTAAATAAATCTGTTAGAAAATAAGCCGTAGATCATGGTTTATATTCCGTATATCTTCAAGCTTTTCCAGCATATAAGTAGAGAAAACCTAGTGTTACCATTCCGCCTCATTTTTCATACATAATATGTAATCATGAACCCACATGTACAAAGACATAGTAAGACGCTACACTGTTACTAAAATATTATTATTTTATGTAAATGTAACATTAGCATACTGAACGGTAAACACTTAGACCGGTATTGCAATGCGAGGTAGGTACTCGTACTATGAGTGCGTTGTTCTTAGAGAAACATCACATAATTATGTTAAAGTGCCTTCAATATTTACACGAGCGTCGCGTCGCGGCGTCTGAGTGTATTTCAGAAGCTTAAGCCTATAATGGTCTGTCATATAGAAACTTCAGCTTTACATTTCGATTTAAGTTAATAATATCTTTATATATTTTTCTTAGGGGTTGAGTAAGACAAGTCAAGTTAAAAAATTATAATACTTTGGTATGATAAAAAAAAATATTTAGAAGTGGAAATGAAAATTTTCACACAGCTCAATTTTGCTGTATCCCGCACACAGCAGGGTAGGCAAAGGGAACCTAAGTTCTGGACGCTGCGCTTTGCCTCGACACCAGAGTGAAGAAAAGAAAATATAAATTCAGTGGGGATCGAACCCATAATCGTCGTGTTACATACACACCTTGTACCGCTGCGCCAGGACGGCCAGCCCATGCACGGCATATTAAGAAAGTAAAACAAATCTGTAAGGGTCAATCGGGGTCGGTCTCGGTAAACATACAGTTAATTAAGTAAGCTTAGTTCGTCACCAAGTAGTATTATTTGTGTGATTTATATCACACAAATAAATAGAACTAATGTTCTCTTTTATCTATGAAATAGTCAAATTGGCTCTTTTTTTATGAAACTAAACTAACTAATTTAAAGTGAGGGCAACTGTGTTTTAACTAGATAAGGTTTACTAAAGAAAACAATATTATTTTAAGAATTGCCTAAAACGTTAATTATATTACTGACTATTGGGTAAAAGAAGATGTTAAAAAAAATTAATCAATGAACGAAATGTTCTGCTAAATATACTCGTAAATTAGGAGGAGAAATGCTATATAAAAATGGTAAAATTAGCATATTTTAATAACCACAATAATGAAGTGATATTACTGCTTCCAAAGTTAAGTTACTTTATTCACTTTGCAGTTTCATGCGAAATATTCTGGAATACTCATTTACTTAATACTTACGACTACAAGCATACTATGGAAATAACTCGAACGAATTTTTAGTAAATTCTTGTGAAAATATTCGCATAAAACTTAAAATATGTGAATGTGAAATTTTTGTCTTAATATATATTTCAAGTACCCGTATTTGTTTACAATGAAATACTAAAAAACAACTTAAAGGAGGTAAAATACTTACTTTGGAATGCCAAAAACTTCAACTCGACGTATCGGCGTCCGTTGGTTCCGATGAACTGTCAAATTTTGTGGGTGGCGGGAAATCAATGTTGCCATTTCAAAATAAAATATTTATACTATAATACGTTCCTAAACTACTATAATATTGCAGGTGGCTCTTTCAAAACCTGGCTCCTTCATGCCACTTCTCCCCTACTATTAAATATGACGGATCAAGGTGAAAAAATATTTGAGTTAACAGAGTATCTCCATTTCCAGTCTTGTTACCAGACAGCTCTCTGTGCAACAGCGACCTATACTCTATGGTTTTACTAATAAACCAAACTTCCATTTACTTTCAATTTTTAATATGTTATATATTTAGTTGGCAAGAATGTCTCTCTAGATACTACACATGATGCGATACGAAAAAGTAAACATGAAAGTAAAAAATAAGTAGTTAAGTTGGTTCCGTTCTCAAGAAATATAAATCTATCTAGTCTTATTAACATTAAAAGTACATACAAGTAAAACTCGATTGTCACATGAAAGCTAGCTTGTTGTAATATAAAAATATTTTTCGTTGACAAATGTTGTAAACCACAAAAAGGTGGAATTGTCGCCACTGCTGGCTACCCGCCAACGCTTCTTGCTATCGTTAGCTTTCTGAGAATTTTTCACTTCCCATTGTTTAGTCGTTCTTACATATAATATGACGAATGACTTTATAGTGAGTTATTATAATTTATTTTATTAATGAATTATTTAGTGTTACGACAGTGAAATATATGTAGCATCGATTAATTTTAGATGAATAATTTAATAAATATTATAAATTTGGTATATTATTATTTTCACACTGGAATAAGCCTATTTTACCTGTTGTGGCGTTCAGAGAGATGACAAAAATATTACGATACATTTTAAAAAATGTTGTATTCCTTCACTGTACTGTACTATAGTACTGGTTTGACATATGTAGCTCATACTGGAATGAATCACATACTAACACATATGAACGATGTACACTCATCCATCGTTCCAGTTTCTGTGAAACGGAAATGAAAGTACTGCCCCATATAGTTCAAGTTACTCCCTGTGACGCAAACGCAGAGATTTTTCTTTAGCTGCTATGAGACAATGATTTCTTAGTCTACACGTTTTAATAACGACCTGTTTTTGTTAGGAACGTGCACGAGCGAGCCACAATTCGTTGTAATATAAATATTTTTTTATTTTACTTACATTTGATTTTATTTCACAAAAGCTTATTATTCTACTGTCTATGAAAACACTAGAGAAAAATTACATATATAAAACATATTACTCTACAAACATAGTAAAAACCAGCAACTGTCACATTCTCATACAAAGATACACAAAATATATGACAAACTAAAACTAAGAAATAGAACCAACATATTAGTAAAACATCCCCAAAGCACACTTCCGTAGCTGTATGCAATTAATTATAACAGCGTAGGCACGAAACATTAAATAAAATACTTACTGTTAATTGGGCGTAATTAAATTACGTCGACATTTATAATCAACAGTAATTCCTAATCAAATAAAATCTAATAAAAAAATGCAGTCTATTCCGTTTGATGTACAAAATAATTCTGTAAACTTGTTTGTAAGAAACGAATCAGATGTGACGTAAGTCTCATTTAGTTAATTTCAAAAGGCATTGATGACCTCATCAATGGGTCCGCGTTTGACAAATACAATGATTTTGAGTTTTATTTCCTTCTTGGAGGAATAATTTTAATGTTTTGTTTTCTCAGCTCCAATAAGACAAGCCTGGCTTTGAGTAGAAATCAGAGACTGATAGAATGGAGACTCAAGATACTAGGGTTCTCTCTGCCTACCTCTACGGGAAAAGGTGTGAAGCTGAAATATAATATAGGTATATGGATTTATTTTAATAATTAATATTCCTACTAAATTTATTCGAGCTCCCAATAGTCGCATTTATTCAAGCAAGTCTGTTCCTACTGCTGGTACATTACACAATTACTATATCTATATAGAAGTACATAATTACACAAAAATCAAATAGTTATAAATAATTTCAACGATGTAGCTACCATATAGGAGCGCTTACCGTGCCATTACGAGAAATAGTCAATTCCTATGCGCTTTGGTGACCTCGATAGACGTTACATATGTTCAAGCACGCTCACTGGAAAGCGACCGATAGCGTGAAATGCGCATTTATAGTTTGTGAACATTACCACCTTAACCTCAATGTGCTTTTCATTTTAGAACATTGAAAATATATTATTTTCAATAAAGAAAAGCAATTTTAATTCTAAATTGAATATAATTAACAATAACAATTAAAAAAGATACTATAACGATTCAGGTGGTCTAGATTTCAGGCGGAAAGTGGAGAACGAAGTGTTTTGACCATATCTGCTCTCTGTATGCCTCTACCCTGTTACTAGAAAAAAAATTCATGACAGTATGTTACTTGCACATCGTATTACCACCATTGTCATACGTGTGCTAGTACAACTGTATTGATGGTCGCAGAGGGCCTTGTCGTTCGTACCAGCGTATTCCCCAGATCAGTAACCCAATTTGAAGTTTAAATAGTCACGTGCATTCGTATACTCAATTATTAAACTATTTTAGACAACACGAAATTAATTGTAATGGTATTGTAACATTTTTTTATTTATTATTTAATCTTTAGACGGCCAGTGACGATTAATTAATAAAAAAAATGTATTTTTGTTATATATTTTTTTCATCTTCACGGCTTCCGGCACACAGCATGGAAGGCTGAGTTAACCTAGTGTTAAGACACTCCGTCTGCCGCATCTCCGCTGAATACTCAAAACACTGAGTTCAGTGGCAGAACTCAACGCAATGTTTTGCCTCGACACCAGAGCGAAGAAAGGAAAATATTAAATATTTTATTTCCATGAATGGACACCGAACCCACAACCAGTCGCGCTTAGTCACACACTTGTGCTCCTTCGCCACAACTGGGTTAATAGTTACTTGCTTTAAACATTGTAATCTAGTTCATCATCAATATTTTAAACTTTGTCTCATATAGTTGCATATAAAGAGTATATCTTAAAAAGCTCACGAGAAAATTCGCGGATTCTCCAAGTTGTAGATATAAGCTTAATTATTGACGAATGTTTGTCTAAATGTACTAGACGTAGCGATACCTTACGAACACAGCGCGGTTATTACGTGACATTACGACTCAGAGAGGGTTAATTGTGAGTATGAAACTGAAATTAATGTAGGTGTGTGTGTTGTTGAAAGTTGTGAGTGAGAGTCATTGTAACTTTACAGCTTAGATAACTTAGTTTTGTATTAAAAGCTCCAAAACTCGGGTTCAACGGTAATATTATTTGTTTTGTAACATAAATAGTGGGGATAATGAAATTAATAATTGAGTTCACTAGTTGTTTGAGCTATTAATCAGAGATTTCAATATTGACTTCGTAGTAAGTCGCGCTTTATTGTAAGATACATAATTTATATCATGCTATTAATTGCAAATAACTTTCTGTTGTTAAAATTTGTCTCAAATTATTTCTTCAAAAGTATTTTGAGTTTCACACTGTACACTTTAGTAGCTAAAATTGTACTTAATGTCATCAGATACATGTCAAAATTTTAAATAGAACTTACAATCGCGACGAAGCGAAGCGTAACGCTAAAAAAAAGAAAAAGATAATCAGAGTTATCATAATAATGCTCTTTCAGTTGTTTATTATAAAAGTACAGACACAAGCCACACAAGCTGCAGCACATAACCAAATATTTCTAACAGTATTTAAATGTATTTTTCTAAAGCCATGCAACCTTATCTCAACTTTCCAAGAAGCGAACGGCCATTACAATCGTCTTACATACAAATCTTTCATCTCTATCTCTACGTTGAGTTCTGGAGCAGTTTGAACTGCGCAGTGACAATAATCGCAGTAGTAAAGTACAATGGTCGCCTGGACGAGAGCCAGGAGAGAGACACGGCGTGGTAGGTTACTGCGCGATAGAATTAACTATTTAACCTTTCATCGACAGTTCGTACGTCACGGACAAACAAATAAAATACAACTGACAGGTATTGTTTACTTTTCTTACTATTTTTTGATCATACTTTTAATCGTAATATAACAAATTCTCGTTTGTTTTTAAGTTATCTTTTTATATATAATCATTAGTATTATAGTAATGTATTTATTTCCAATCAATTATGTAATTTGTACCAACTTTTATATTTTTACTATAAATTAACTAGTATTATATACTTATACAAATATCAATTGTATTGTAAACAGTCTTTCAACTTCACGTTGTATTCCACACAAAACAGGGTGCGCCAAGGAAACCTAAGTGTTAATACACTCTTCTTCTCGTTCTCTCAATCCGAAACTCCACTCTGTGCAATAGCGGAACTTAACGTTGTGCTTTTGCCTCGACACCAGAGCGAAGAAATGAAAATATTAATTTAAATAAATATTTCACTTCCAGATGGGAGATACATTATTAGTATTGGGCGCATATAACTAACTATCATACTCTTACTTAAAAGTCAGAGTAATACAAAATAGTTAAAATAAAAATTCTTTGCTTTGCTTGGTTTCTTCATAAATCTTTTAAATTACAACAATTCAAATAAAAGAGACAAAAATCCGTTTTAATATTGACAATAGTAGAAAAGTTCGTCGAGCTAGTAAAAAGTGAGCAAACACCGACCGCCATCATTCAAATGGCCTCATTTCCATGATGCACCCCAGTCCCCAACCGCTCTTAAGAGAAATTGCAATTTAGTTTGTTGTTGACAATGTAATATGAAATACGTCGTAGAAGTATTACTTAGACCAAGGAAATAGCTTTTTAGATTTGACTTTCTTTTGATTTGAGTCACCATAATAGTAAGAGAAACATATGTACGTTGAAGAATTTATTAAATTATAAGAGTCGTGTCTAGCACTAACAGGAAATTTTGGCAAAGTAACATAGAATTAAAATTTTGATGAGTGCAGATAAATTAATTTAGCTTGTTTAATAAAAACAACAAGAAATTTCCGCTGCGGTTTGAGAACTGTTGCGCAATTAATTTCTTACTTATGTTATCACAAACCAAGTATTTTAGTTTAGGAATTGTATCTGCAACGTCAGGTTGGTTCTTTATTTTTTTATTACATTTCTCTAGCTTTACTTTTACATGTACATTTTGTCTTCTGTATTTTTAGGGTTCCGTACTTTTTAATGAAAAAGGAACCCTTATAAGATCACTCAATTGTCCGTCTGTCCGCCGGAACGCTTGGATATATCCGGTTGAAATTCATACCATGTACTTAGATCTAAGGCCCCGTGATTTCATGATAAAAAACATTTCTATATTTGCTTTTGCCGTTTTTATAACAAAAAATGTATATTTAGAGACTATGAAGGGAATCAAAATTCATAGGGTACTTCCAGTTGACCTAGAATTATGAAATTTGGCAACTAACATCTACAGATAGTACTTGTTTAAAAATCTGAAAACTGTATATTTGTAGTTAAACCCTAAAAAATAATATGCTTAAATGGAGGGCAAAATTTGATATTAAAGCCGTTAGTTCAAGTCAGGTATCACATGAAAGGGCTGAGCCAATTTTTGTACGGAAACCTCGGGGGGTGAGCAAGACTCGCGCTTGTCCGGTTTTTATTTTTATTACTAGATTTTTACGCTGTCTTGCATATAGCAGGGTAAGCAGGGGCTACCTCGTGTTCCCCACCTAATTTTAATCTAGTTTATCTTATTAAATGGATAAAGTGGCGGAACTCCGCGCTGTGTATTGACTTGACATAGTGAATTTATGACGTATACAGTTAGTTACCTTGAGAGTCAATAACTATTTAGTTTATTTTTTGAATGTTAAGTTAATTCTTTAAGAATTATTAATTAAGTATTTAATAAAAGTTATAAATCTTTATGAAATTTTAATTAGTTACTAAAATATGAATTCGTAAGTAAACATAGATAAACCTTAATCCGTACTTTCGTTCTTTTGTTCATTTATTATAGAGAATTGAAGGTTTATTTTTATTTTTTTAGCATCACTTAGCGAGACAGAAGGAACATAGGAACCTAATATTAATATAGTTACTTTGGTAAACAAGACAGAATTAAATTAAGTCGTATCAAGAGACTTTTTTCAACTTCAAGTTTCATTAGGTGTTAGTGTCACACTGGTCACGACCAAAATAATGTAGATAAGTTTGTGAAGTTGAAGATTTGATTTCTCTTGACGTTAATAGTTACACTTAAACTAAAAGGATATAATTAAGAAAACTTTTTGATATATACAATTATTATTATGATACATTTGTTCAAATTTATTTCAGTTTCGTAACTTTGCCCGTTTTTAACTGATTGATTTTATTATAGATTTCTTTTTTAATTAAAAGCAATGCCCGAGAATAGTTTTACGTAAAATGTATAAGCAAAATATAAATATTTTTGTACTCTATCATGATACTTACCGCAAAGCGCTACCAGTGTTACAACCTTCATTGTCACGTTTAAGAGGACTGCACTCTTTAGATAATATCTATAGTTGCACCTCACTAGCACGTCTGTCAAACTAATGACATATTCACAAAAATAAAATCACAGTTAATAGTTTTCTTTTCTTCATTTTAAACATCACATACACATTAAAAATATATCGTCAATTTAGTTAAAGATTTCTTCAAAATTAGTATTTTAGGTTAAAAACTTGCAATAAATATATGTTGTTGACAATCGCGTTGTTTACGAGTCACCGGAAGCGTTACGGACGCTTCCGTTCCGTTACAGAGTGGCGAGGAGTCGTGCACCTCCCTCTGGGCCCGCTCGCCGAGTGTCCTTGGTTGTCCCGCTAGGGTGCTCATGCGCGGTGAGATCTCTTCAAAAGGATGCTTAAGTTTTTAAACTTTGTCAATTAATGAAACGGGAGCATTAAGAAGATGAAAACGAAAATGAAAATTTCAAATAAAAACATTTTTGTTCGTAGTAAGCTATGTGAACTTTATACAAAATAGATTGCTATTACTTAATGTTCGTTTATATAGAGAACATTAACTAGTTCGCGAAGTAGCATCCGGTGGCTGATAAAGCGGTCCAACAAACTAGTATCTCGTCGGACGACGCCGTCAGTAAGTACATTATAACCTAACGATATAGTTAAATTAAAACAGGAAGCTAGTTCACGAATCCCTGCCTTCTTACTCCGACGATAATAATTAACGTAACGCATAATCTAGTATATACCCAGTCACGTTAAACTCGTACATGTTTACAGATATTTCCAAATCTTTTTAGCTATTAAAAGGGAATCACTCAATTTTGTTATCAAAATTGCAATTATATATCAAACTTTATATTTTATTGGCCGCGATTCCTGATCGTTTTTTTAAATAAGTTAATGATGAAATCTGTAAAATAAGACAATCATAATGGTATAACAAAGTAAAATAAATTTTAGAAAAATAATTAAATATTTATAATTAAAACTACGTATAATATAAAAATACAACTAAAATGATCATTTTTCAAACAATGTTGTTTTAATGCACCCCCGTAACGACAGTTGATACAATCGGGGGTGTTGAACTTTGACAGGGGGCACACATCGGGCAAAAGTAATTTATTCCTGATGCGTCACACTAACCCCTAGTAGACCCCCCTTGACCTACGCCCCTGTGAATTACCTAAAAGCCGAACATCCGATATAGCTTTATAAAATGTTTCATTTGCTACGCCGAGTTAAGAATCATTTAGGCTACAATATGTGAAAAGTGGTGGGATTTTTTATAGGAAAAAAATGTATAAAAAAAAAATGTGAATACGGTAATTTTCCTAATCAAAAAAGTATCTTTTTTTATGGAAAAGACAAGGCAAACGAGCGTTCGGGTCACCTGATGGTAAGTGAGTACTGTACTTTTCTCAATACGCTGCAATGGTGTAACTTACAATTCATTACTATCTTCTGCTTATTTGGTTAAAACAAAATAAATTTGTTATTAATTTATTTAATGAGCTTAACGAACACACTCTATTAATTAACTAACTTTGTATAAAAGTGTTATGAGCTAGCGTGTTCATTTACACTATCTAGCGTGAGTGACGACAGAAGCTGTCACGGACACAAATTATCTGTAGCTCCACAGGCCAGCTTTATGGATTAATTAAAATGTTTAACTAAATCTTTTAATTATACGAAAATATATTATAAGTTGGTATTCTATATATGGTTTATATTTTTATGTAGTTTATTCAGATTATTGGTAAAATATGATTATAATTAAATATTATTTTATTTGTATAATTATGTATTTATAGGATATATGTAAACGTACGTACGAGTTTATGTATGGCTGGAAGAGAATACTTGCGAGAAGCCTCTCTTTAGTGTTTGCCACGCCATGAACGGCGACCTGGATGGATGAAGCTAAATATTTAATGAACCAAACGTAATGTTTCATAGTTAATTTATTTTCTACAGAAGTAGTAGTAACATATAGTATTCTACGTCTATTGTCGTGATAAAGCGATTAAACATATTATGTAGCTAGAATGTAACATATTATTCCTCCAAGTCGGCAACAAACTCATACTATACTCCTATTGTCGTGTAATGTACCACTGAGCTACGATGGCCTCGCATAACTTTTAATTTTGTATTACTGACAAACGAAATACAATTTTCAATGTTCCGATAAACATATAACAAACAATAACTTTTATGATATAAACACAGAAAGCTATCATTCCACCCTCAGTGCCTTTATCGGTAATCAAAATGTTCGTACATACACAATCCAATTATAGGACACTACGACCGGACGTGAGCGAGGAGAGTCGTTGACGCGCTCTGAGAATATCATTTTGATAGTTACTATGTGATAAAATGTTATTTATTGCGAATCATATATTTCTCACTATATTATTGCTGCGACGATATGAAATTGTTGTTACGTAATTATATTCAATAACACATATAATATATTATGATATTGTCTATATTTCTTTCTTAATATCATAAAGCTGAAAAGTTTCTTTGGTTGAACGGTTGAATGTCTAGAACTGCTTCTATTGTTTTGTTTTTTTATTATTATAGTTCATTTATTGAAAAAAGCTATATAACACCACGTTAATTGTTTCGATGCAACCCTCGACAGCGCCACCAGGGCTACAACGGTGGCTGCTTAGTTAAATCTATTTGCAGAATCATTTTATAAGACGAAAAATGCTGATTCTTTAACCTAAATAGAAAACATTATAATTTGATTAATAATGTAGAAATATGCAATTCTATTAAAAAATACACCAAACATAACTTTTATAAGTTGAACATTATATGACAGCAGAGTATAAAGTATACCTAAGACTATAATCACATTTTTAAAAGTAATGGTATAAGTTACATGTTGGCATCTCTCCAAATTATCTTGCAGCGGTTGGTACTTGAGTTCGCGTGTAACTTTGATATTCTTATCTCAACTTCTTCATATTCTTGAATATTTAATAAGAAATTCTCCTATAATAACTTTTAATAATCTCATTACGATTCGTTTAGCTTAAACTAGCGAGATGTAGTTTAATTATTAATCTTATTTCTTTTCCAGAAGGGTTCATTTTCTACAGCAGCTACCCTCAAATCAAATGTTCCATTGCATTGTCTTACAAGTTTTGGTCTCTTCGTCATTAATAAATTATTCACACACTCTGTCTTGTTTGTATATTATGTATTAAATTTTTGGACGATAATTATTTAAAAAGCAAAAAATCTTTTAAGGTGAATCTATGTCATTTATTTTCTATATATTATTCTACTATAGGTCGGTCTGCAGTTTCATTCGCGTAAAGCTCGAACCTGGGATAATTCTGGAATAAAAAGTTGTCTATATGTTGCTCCAGTGTCCTCTCTAAAAACATACTAAGATATCTTGAGCATTTATTTCTAAAATCCTCGTCTTGTAATATGATATAGGTAAGCTCTATGATATACATACACTATGATTTAATACAAATCTATGACAAAAAATCCACATTAGTTTTAAAATCTAAGATCCTTTAATTTTTTCACCGGAACGTCGTGAAAGTTACATATAAATGGTTACTCCTGAACCTGTGATAGGAGTAGAACGTATTTCGCAAGCGCACTTCCATTCCGTTTGCAATTTCTAACGTAGAAAGTTTCGCCTTTTTTTTGCAGTATAAATTTTTCTATTGCGGTAAAGATCTTGTCGAATAAAACTTAAATCCTTTTTTCTACAAGTACAAAATAAATAGAAATTATACTTTAAAAATATATTATAAACTAGGCATAAAAAATTGTTTTTTACTTTATTTATATTCATATTTTTAAGTCATTATTTTAGTAGATATTTGTTGATTAACTTATTCAACAGTTGTGCATTTACTTTAATTTATGTGGCAATTTATTACTTGCTTATAATATAATGAGGGTTAATGGTAATTAATTACATATTGGATTTAAAATGATATTATAAGTTACTGTAAAAATATATTAAACACTGATATTAGTAACATTGTTGTGCTGTAAACTATTGAATCGTAA
Organism: Heliconius numata; assembly: GCA_016802625.1. Lineage (NCBI taxonomy): Eukaryota > Metazoa > Arthropoda > Insecta > Lepidoptera > Nymphalidae > Heliconius > Heliconius numata. The sequence continues at coordinate 397,948 of JAEBDU010013093.1, forward strand.
ATAGCCCTGTAATATAAAGGCCAAATAAAAGTAATTTCTGTGGCTGATTTTTTCAAACCTAACTAATATTGTATTAAATATTCACAACAGATTTGTTAAAAAGGAAAGTATGCGGCGCGGTACATAAAATCTCCTCCTATTGAGCCGGGACAAAAGGAAAGATTTCGACAAGCTTACGGCCGACTACGAAAATTTACATTACAGAATACAGAAAGGAGCCAAACACGAAATTACAACCTTTGGGATTATGTATTTGCTTGAGAATGGTTAAAGTACCTATATTATTTTCTGTTTTGATTTTGCCAGAGGAATGTGATGAGTTTTAATGGCTGTTATAATTTTATCGTGATATCTTATCTTAATATTAGGGAAAATTAAGTAATTGTAATAAAATATTACTGCTGCAGCAGGGTAGGCAGAGGGAACCTGGTGTTAAGACACTCTGATCCCCACTTTTTGCATGGCGTGTTGAGTGACAGAACTCAACGCCGCGCTTTGCCTCGACACCAGAGGGAAGAAATGGAAATATAAACACAAATAAATATTTCACTTCCTCGAGTGGGGATCGAACCCACCACCGTCGCGTTACAGTCACACCCTTGTGCCGCTGCGTCACGACGATCTCTACCATATGACCTGTCTATAATAAATATTTTCATATGCTGTCAACCTGTCAGTTTAATGTTAAACGAGTGTCTGTACGCAATCGTAGGTACGACCTCTGTTCCGCCGGTTATTTTTTTTTTTTTTTTTTAGTCTTTATTCAAATAAACTTATAATAAGCACTTTTGAATCGTCGATGAACATATGAACAAAAAGCTACCACCGGTTCGGAAGGCAGTTCTGCTGAGAAGAGCCGGCAAGAAACTCAACAGTTGCTCTTTTCAAAATCAATGGTACAATCACAATCTATTACATTAGTCGGCAGCTATCCTGCATTACATTCAATAGACATTAATTCCATACATGTTTGTCTTCTAAGTATTCTTGAACAGTGTAATACGCTTTACTTGTCATAATTTTTTTTACTGATATTTTAAATTTTGGAAGTGGCAAATCTAGAATACACTGTGGAATTTTATTATATACACGTATGCTCAGACCCATAAAAGATTTATTAACTTTTTGGAGGCGAAAACTTGGCGTAACAAGCTTATCTTTATTTCTCGTGCCTATCGTATGATTGTCACTATGCTTACTATGACAATGTATATTTTGTCGGACAAAGAGAATATTATAGTATATAAATTGAGAAGCAACTGTAAGAATACCTGCATCTTTGAAAACATCTCGCAGAGAATCTCGCGCTCTTAGTTTATAAATATATCTTACGGCTCTTTTTTGGAGGATAAATATAGAATTTATGTCTGAAGCACTGCCCCATAGCAGCATTCCATAAGATAAAATACTATGGAAATAGCTATAGTAGACTAGTCGGGCAGTGTCAACGTCCGTCATTTGTCTTATTTTTTTAATTGCGAACGCGGCAGAGCTGAGTTTATCCGCAAGTGCTTCCAGATGAGTGTTCCACTGGAGTTTGGAATCTATAGTTACACCTAAGAAAATAGCTGATTCCGACAAATTGAGAGTCTCTCCTTTAATTAGTAGACTAAAATTATGTTTTTTAACATTTTGTAAAGCAAATTCAATACATTTAGTTTTTTTAGCATTTAACATTAGATTATTAACATCAAACCAACGAAGGATATGCGATAATGCACTATTCACGTCGTCATAGTTTATTTTGTTTCTGTCAACCTTAAATATTAAAGAGGTATCATCCGCGAAAAGTACAATATCACATAGGTTCCTCACATAAAAGGGTAGATCGTTAATATAAAGAAGAAATAAAAGGGGACCAAGAATGGATCCTTGTGGAACGCCCATCTTTAGAGGAGATCCAGATGATTTTACATTATTTATACTAACCTTCTGGATTCTTTGGTTTAAATATGAGGCAATAAGGTCAAGTGCAGTATCCTGTATACCATAATGTTTTAGTTTTAACAACAGAGTTACATGGTCTACGCAATCAAAGGCTTTGGATAAGTCACAAAACACTCCAATTGCATTTTGTGACTTCTCCCATGCGTCATAAATGTGCTTTAGGAGTGCGGCACCCGCATCCGTAGTGGATTTGCCTTTGGTGAAACCATATTGCTCACTATGGAAACAATTGTTAATATTTAAGAAAGTTGTGAGCTGGTTGAACATTAGTTTTTCAAATATTTTACTTAAGGATGGCAAAACAGAAATCGGTCTGTAATTTCCAGGCTCAGATCTATCTCCACTTTTGTAAAGCGGCACTATTTTGCTATATTTCATTAAATCAGGAAAAGTACCGGATTCTACGCAATTGTTAAAAATTAAAGCAAGGTAAGGAGCAATATTAGGTATAATTGAATTAAAAACTTTAACAGACATGCCCCATAAGTCACCAGTTTTCTTTAAATTAAGGCTTTTAAAAGTTTTGACAATTTCATCTGGTGACACATTCTTAAACACAAAATTTTGTCTACAACTATTTACATGGGTTTTTAGTATTAATTCTGCTTCCGACGGAGATGATGGCAGTGAGCGTGTTACTTCAGTAGATATATCAGAAAAAAAATTTTGAAAAGTATTTGCCACTTCTAAATCTGAATTTAAGATTATATTATTAACTTTTAATTTAATAGGTTCACTGACAGCTCTAGATCTCCCAGTTACAGTAGTAATAGCATCCCATGTAGCTTTAATTTTATTATTTGAGTTCAAAATTTTTGCTCTTATATACATAGACTTAGCCTGGACACATACCTTTTTAAATATTTTTGAAAAATTTCTAACTTTTAACAAGAACGCCGGATCTTGATTCCACTGCCTCATATTATATAATTCGTATAGTTTGTTTCTGCTTCGGTATATACCAACAGTTGCCCAGTCGCTAAAAATTAACTTCGAGTTTTTATATATTTGTTTAACTTTAAAAATGTTATCAAACTCTGTAGAGACTAAATTAAAAACTTTACAATATAGCTGATTCGGATTTAATCCGGTTATTTCTAAGTTTGCAATTTTTTCACTCACTCTATTATTAAAAAGATTAATTTTATTTTCAGTAATTGGTCTAATTGATATAAGTTTACGTTCTGCGACTGTTTTATCTATTACCGAAAACATTTGACCACAATGATCCGAGCTTAGATTAGTAATAATTTGTTTTTCTACAGTCTCACAATGACAAAAAACATTATCTATACAAGTAGTGGACGTATTCGTTATACGAGTTGGTTCAGAGAACATATTAAACAAATTAAAAGATTTAAATAAGTTTAGAAGACGAAGGCTTAATGATGTCACCTGTATTATATCTATATTAAAGTCTCCGCATATGATTAAAGATTTACTATTTGAACTCAAATTATTCAGAACATCCTCCATTTTTTCTTCAAATACTTCAAAACTACCTGAGGGGGGTCGATACACGCATACTATAATATGTCTATTGAATTCAACGCAGGACAATTCAATGGAGCGTTCGTCGGAGAGAGCTACTATATCTGGTCGCGATTTACAACGTATGTCATTTCTTACTAATATAAGCGAACCGCCGCGGATGGCCTTCTCTCTAACGAACGAACTTGACAATGTATAGTTTTCTATATTTACTGTATTGTTACATCTCGAGATCCAGTGCTCAGTTATACACATCATATGTATATTAAATTTTTTTAGAAACAATTCTAGTTCCAGTTCTTTGCCTCCTAAGCCTTGTATATTTTGGTGTACAATATTCAATGTAAATGGCCTAGGTGTTGTCTTGTTATCTAGTTTAAATTGGAACTTATTATGTCATTATTATTTTTTAATGAAAAATTATTACTACAAACTATTTCCTTAGTTATACAGTGTATAACAGGGTTTCGAATATTATATGCTACTAAAGTAGCAATTTGTTTTTTAAAATATAAAGGTAGATACAATGTATCTTCTGTCAACTTACAACTATTATAAATAAACTTATTTAAATCTAAATAAAAAAACGCGTCACTATGACGTTGAGTCGCATTATACAAGGTCATATTTAAATTATAAATATACCTATTTTGTCTATCTGTAAGGCAAGAAGAATATGGAAAAGAGCATATAACAAATTTACATTTACTTTTACTATGTAATTTAAGCAAGTTTTCTATACTCTTTACCACATCTTGTCTCCTCACTGACAAACTATTTCCATGTAATAGTACAATAGTACTATGCTCATTTATATTCATAGACATTATTTTGTTAATATTAGACTGGTAACTGGCTCCAGGCGAACATGCATTAAAAACATTCGAAAAATGGTAATTAAGTAGGGACCCAAAGCCTTGACCTAATTTATCTGAAATTACAATAATATTGTTTGGAGAGGAGCGAGAGGAATTTTTTACATGTAAATTCTTATTCAATATAGTGTGCATGGCCGAGTCACCCACAACTTCAGAATTACATATCGTTTGAGTGACACTTGACTCAGTGGACTCCATAACAGCACAACCACAGCTATGTTTATTTGTCAAAGATTCAAATCTTTCTACATTATAATTGCACAAATCAACTAAGTTATTCGCAGCTAGAATATGTTCTCTAATTTCATTTTGTGAGGATTCATACTTCTCACTTAATGCTCTGAGGGAGCTATGTAAGCTATCTATTTCACTCTGCAGTAGAAGTGTGTCTCGGTCATACATATACCTACTTTGCTTTAGTTTATTATTACAACACTCAAGCTTTTTAATTAATGTTGAATTATCATTTCTTAATGTGATCATTTTTTTTGCAGAAAACTTAAAATGTACAATTTTATTTGTTTTTTTTATAAATTTATTTAATTTAATATATTTCTTTAATTTATTATGTGTAGAAAAGTTTATATTTTGCATAGCATATGAGTCATCCTTCGTCAGGTCTATTACAACTGGTTTAAGGAATTGTTGTGCGTTACAATCAACCAGCTCATCATATAAACATGAGGTTTTCTGCGATTCACTACATTCTTTTTGCTTATTTAGTGTAAGAATTGAGGCTTTGGCCTCTTGCAACTCAATTTCAAGCTCTGAAATCCGGTCCAGAGCCCTCTCATGTTCACTGCTGCACTGGTCAAATGTACCCACAACATCATTCAGTTGATCCCGCTGTGCCACTACATCTAAATAGTTTGTATGCAGCTCAGCGAGCTCATTTTTTAAATCTGAGTTCTTTTTAATTATTGTAGTAATTTCCACCTCACTGTCCTCACGTTCCTGAAGAAGCTGCTTACACAGGTCTTGAGAGGATTTTAGTTTATGTAAGGCTTGCTTCAGCTTGCTTTCTAGATCTTTTGTAGAGGCTTTACGGGTCATAATTTGTGATTCCATTGTTAATATACTGCAAAATAAATAGAGAACTTAAATATCAACAAAAGGGGCAATAAAGTAAATATTAAATATATAAACCAGTTATTTAAGCAATTTCTTTGATTTTTACTTGTAAATTAGCAAAGGTAATTTAGTATCACTGTTGTAATATTAATCAAGCAAATTAGCAGTTATATTATTGTATATGTTTATATCACACCCAATAGTCGTATAATACGGTGAATTATATAGTATTGGGTGGGATTTTTGTCTGAGGCAAATATTTAAGTCTGCAACTAAGCTTCCAGCTTGTCAAGCAAAGTGAGACGGTATGGTGCCTAAGTGTGAGTTATTCACTATAAAAGTGAATTTTGTGTAATTTAGTATGTTGTAAATATACAATATTGAAAGAAATACTCCCCGGGTTTCACTGAGAAATTCAAAAGTCCTTCCGTTGGCACAATGACAGGTCACGGTCACGGCTTACTTATTTTTATTACTTAGATTATATTGAAATATAATAAAAAAAATATTTAATACGAAATTGAAACACCTTTTAAAATTTTAATAACATTGTATATTTTTAAATATAAAATATCAATATATTTTTCATCCATTTTAATTATTTCAACGCAAATAGGTCAAATCACTTCTGTGTATTTTCTCTTCTGACTTATAAATTGAACTTGCTATTGAATATCAATTAATATCAATAGCAATGTACTATAAGTTTCCATAATCTAGTTTATAAATGAATATTTAATATTAATGGATACAGTAGTATAATAAATATACAATTTTACTATGTAAACCATCCCGTGGCATCATTTTATAATTTGCCGCGGCTACGATATCATATTACAGTTTAACTTACCTTCGCAAAACGTGACTTTTCCTGAGCGTAAGCCTGCTTCAACACTTTCTGAGAAAATTGATTTTGTAAAGGTAATATTAAAATTTTTCAACCGTATAAAAGTATGTCGGCAAAGTATTAACAGTAGACTTGCCCCGATGAGCTTACGTCGACGAAGTACGTCGGCCCGGACGGTCTGCATTGCTTGAAACAAACATGGCCTAAACATGTACGAGATATCTTTTATAGATTTGAGGAAGAATATATATGTCACTTAGGAAATATGTTGTTGACTTTATGTAAGTTATAATATAGAAAGTTAAATATTATTGTACAGAAATTAATTAATGAATTTATTGTTGGTAAAAATGTATATGCATAGCGATGTACCTACTTGTATTTTACTCATCATAATTTATGCTTATTAATTATAGTAACATTTTTTATTGTACTTAGTTAAGTTTAGTAACTGTTATATCTATTAATAAAGTACAGTTACAATCTGCGATCGTAAACTCGAATTTCAGCGTGTAAGAGCGTCGTTAGCACTTTTCTTTGTATAATTAACGATCTCGCAAACTGCCCACATTTCTTTCACTCTGTAGAAAACTGGTTTATAATGATAACTGTCGAGTTCCACCTAAAGTATCCACCAAGTTTTTTGTAAGAACTTTTCATATAGATTTTTTTTTTAAAGCTGTTAATAACTTGAATCTATTAAGGTTGTTTTTAATTGTCTAATTCAAATATACACAATTTTAATAATTCCCTTAATTTATATGTATTTATCCTGTAATAAAGTACCATAAAATAATCGAATATCCATTTATTCTGGGAAACCAATAAATTGGGAATAGGTGAGCGTAACGTAGGTATAATAGAAAATCCGAAAATCGACTATCGAATTTATCCTTACGTCTGTATAGTTACCCGATATCGCCCCAAATGTTTCCTTTGAGAAAATTTCACTCCAATGAAAAATAGTACGCGCGTCTTTTGTCTTACTTTCGTTTAAATACAGTCACGTATTTCATACACATGTTAGGAGCTAAACATACAGTGAAGTGAGTTAATAACATTTGTACAGACTCGAGTAGTCTTGATGTAGCTATACTCCGCTAAGAGTTATACCTGCAATAATTTATATTTCACATGAGAAATATTTGTTTTCTTTATTTAATCTTACCTGAAGTACAGTAATGGAAAAGAAATGTAACTGAAACGTATAATATTTATATTCGTATAAGCATCTTTTTATAGTCAAATATAATTATTGATATAAGGATGGTTCATAAAAGATACAATTAAATAAATTACATAAATTTTATACGTTTGAATTTATTGTGCGATTATTTCCCAAAATCATTATTAGTTTTTCTAAACTTATATTTATAATCAGATAATGTACTTGATTTACAAAAAACCGGACAACCGCGAGTTGCTCACCTCACCCACCGAGGGATCCGTACAAAAATGGTACGAGGTTGAACTCGCGACTTTAATACCAAATTTTGCCACTCTTTTATGAGACCTTTCTGGGATCATAAGTTAAAAAATACAATTGAGGCATATTCCGTCTATGGAAGCAATAACATTTACAATTTTCATATTATATTGAAATTACATAGCTTAAACAGGTTTTAGAAATATAATTCTGAAATCATTTGAACTTCAGCTCAACCGACACACACATGAATACTATAGAATATTACATGTTAAATCCCCCTCTTTCGTACTAAATATTTGACGTCCCACATGTTTTATGAGGGCAGTGGTCGATCGTGTCTGTACATGTGTTAGTCACAGTTCATAAACCATTCCATTCAATGAAGTAAATTTCTTTCGAATGTTCGTTCGTGCGGAAACACGGAGGCATACGTATCTATTGGCGAGGGTTAGTGGATGTGGGCCCGTATTAACAATTCCTAGCATTGCTATTAAAAATACATTGACCGTGTTAAATCAGTTCGGTAGGTTTGAATACAATTTGTGTTTTACAATTTCTCGCTTCATTTTATACACGAATATAAAATATACAGAATTGTGTATAGCGAATATTACTATTGGCCGCAAATAACCGGATATCAAATGTGCAAGTACCTACTGCATAGCTGGTCAGGCAAGTACCACGTGTACAAAATATAAGGTTCATCTAGGTTGTGTGAAGAATCGAAAGTATTTTTTTGGAGTAGGATGTAGGCAAGCAATAGGATCTCTGAATTAATATTTTGTAACAAAAAATTGTTTGAGAACGATTTTTTTTAATTAAACATTTTTCCTACCACCAACATAGTTATTTTTATTTAAAATCATGTTATTTACAATAACCTTTTACTATATGTTAAAAGCTACCAGTAACATTCCAAATCTCCCTAAACATAGCAATGTACAGAAAAGTATACGTCGTGTTTTTCCAAAATTTTCATATCATGATTTTCTTATTTCTGTTTTTATAGCCCAAAGAAGTTACCAGTATACATTTTTTTGCTTGTTTTTAAAAAATAACTTTTGCCACGATAAGGGTTTTTATGAAATATGTACGAAAAGAAAAACGCAAAACAAGCAAGATAAAAATGAGATTAAAGATACAAAAATTATAACCTCTCTAACTTTAACATTTTAAAAACGAATATTAAGCAATTTAAATTAAACACAAAAATATATACATTTCAAGGCACTAGTTAGTATCGTTAGCGTTTGTTGTTGTTTCTCGCTTAAACAAATTTAAGTTTCACTTACATAATAGACTTTCAAGTAGAGTCCTCGTTTAATTAGTTTCTACAGCACATGCTGAGAGTATGTGTGTGCTTTGTGTCAGGTTACAATAAATGTTTTTAATTACATATTATACTAAATAATAAGACTGTACTGTGTAAGGCCATGATTATACACATATTGTATTAATATAGCGTGAGGAAAAAAAAAATGAAACACATTCAGTATCGCATCTTGAACATGTAGTAGGCCATCATACGAGAGAGACCAGAGGCAGTACGGGAACAGTGTAATCAGTCCTTTGGTCGCACACAATGGATATCGGTGTTCAGCTCTCTTTGTATTGTCAATGAGGTGTGCCTCAATGTAGATTACCTAGTCATGTGCCTTATATTATAGTTAGTGACTTCAACTTCTTATCCAATACGATCTATTTTCATAGAATGTACGATTGCTTGTGTGAATAATATATATTAAACTAAGTATTTACAAAACTATTCCGTAATATGTATGACATTCATCCTATATCTTATAAAACAAAGTCGCTTTTCGTGTCTGTCTGTTGTTTCTAACTCTTCTTCTTCTAAACCACCCAACGGATTTTGATGTGGTTTTCACCATTAGGTCGAGTATTTTTCGTAGAAGGTTTATATATAGTTTATTATTTGTACATTCTTAGGTAAATTAACATAAATACGATAAATGTGTATAAAGTCCTACCCGTTGAGACACTTTCGCGCATGCGCTGCTTTAATGGTAAGTACTACATGAAAATAATGTAGTGGAGTATTGTTCCTCTTAATAAGATCTACAAAAAAGTCCGCGAGAGCATATTCGTATCTTTTAAGAATAACGTGTAGTGATACTATTTCTGTCTAAAAATAATAATTTCAATATAATTTTTATTGTGAACGATATTTTTCCATAATGGTATTAATCCTAATCCTTTAAAATACTTTATTAAATTTCTACGTTAAATGAAGATAAAATTAGCTTTTTACACTATTTCGAAATTGCGAATAGTTTTTCAGAAAAAGGCATTTAATTGTTGACACATCCCGCCGTTGACACATCAGCTGTATGTTACTCAAGTTTCACTTATCCCTTACTCTCAGCATATAAATAAGTATTTTAGTTACGTTGGCCATTTAATGTAGACCAAAACTGTCTTTTACTGTTTTTCATTTTAATAAGTACTTTAGAAGTTGTTACAATATCAAAAAGTCCTTGCTGCGAAACGGCTCGCCACTCGCCATGTGTCCGCCGCGCCCGCCTGGCTTACAAGCATCGGTGGTTCAGTGGTAGAATGCTCGCCTGCCACGCGGGCGGCCCGGGTTCGATTCCCGGCCGATGCATTCTATTTAATTTTCCTCACAGGCAGCCACGTAGTGCTTGCTTTTCATCAGGGACAGAATACCCTCTTCAGCATTAACCACAAGCTCGAAAAAAAAACCCGCCTGCCTCTATAGCAACGAAGATTTAGATGCGTTTGCACGTATTGGATAATTGGAGTTGAATGTATTATTTCAGCGCGATATATTTGGTTTCATATTTTTTGTAGTAGTTATTAGTAGGTAGGTTTTTATTTATAATTTCTTCCGTTTAAAAATAGTCATTTAACTATCTAAAAATAGTCATTTAAATATATTTTAATAAGTACTTGAAAAGATTAGTAGCACAGATTTAAAATTACGATACCTACTAAAAAATCCTTGCTGTGTGAAACAATTGGAAAATCCTTATTGAAACTACGAAAATGCGGGTTATATTAGGGTTTAATTAATTTTCACATTATCTTAAGTGCTTTGCAAACATACATTGTATGAATAATCCAGTAGTAAAAGCGGGCGAAGCCGCAAGACGGTCGCTAGTATAAATATAAAATGTATATTATATCTGTAATGATATAAAGGTTGGTCTAGCCAATTAAGCTATTTTAACAATCACGTACATTATTCAGGAAAATACACATAATTCTTTAAACAAGAAATATTCTATTCAAATTAATATAATTTAATTTATATGAAAGGTATCGTGTATTATATATAGTTTATATTAAGTATATATTAAGTATTATATTAGTATTAAGACAAAAGATACGCAATAAAAGTTGAGGTGTAAGTAAGTTCTCACAGTACTCAGAGCTTTATGAATCTATTTGAACCTTTCAAAGTTCTGTACGTGTTAGGCGTACCTCAATAGAGTTTGTTTAGCTGTCTTCAGAAGAAATTTGCGATTTAATTAGAAAATCTAAGATGTGGTTGACAATCCATGTTTAGAAATAAATATTTACTAAAATGTATTAATAAGAAACCAGGTCAGTATTGAGTTATTTTACATAATCATTTCGTTGTATAATTTATAATGGGCATATTATGAAAAATCATCATTATCATAACGCTTTTTTATGCAATATGTACTGTTAAGTGACGAAGTCTATCCCAATACAGAATTCCATAGATTTGGATGTAAATAATTTTCACAGCAATTATAACACTTATGTCTTAGTTATTTCTATAACATGTGAAATTGTAATAAAATAGTTGTATGTTTAATTGTAGTCTAAAACAATAATTTATGAAAGTCATTAGAACACCGTCCGGTCATTAGTACATTCCTCTTTAGTTAGCTCTGATAATTATGTGCAATTTGGAAAACTGTTTCAATGAGACTGAAAGTTTTGATAATTTTACATAAATTTTGCACACCACTTTCAGTATGGCTTAGAGAGTAGATTTAATATATCGTAACTCAGGCATAGTAGTTTAGATGATTTATAAACAATAACCATTCAACAATAATTATAATAATTTTTCAAAGATCATCATATTCTACGAACAAAATCAAAAATAGTTAAGAGATAAAAACGTATTACTTGCTATAAAGTTCCTATAAAAGTCCAAATGAAAACGCTGGCCTTTTGCAACATTATCGTAAAATTGATCGGAACCAAAAACACTGATTGCCGGTCGATTTGGACAGACTGTGTGTACAGTGTGATGCTATCAGAGTTGTAAATACTTGTCGCGGTTTGTTGACGTCTGAGACAAATGATAGAGCATTTATTGCGGTGTGTCTAAGACTCTGGAGACAGATTTACGATCGTCTGAATCTCTCCCTTTTCCATCATTTCTGTTAACTAATAATACATTTAAACAGTAGGGACAACATTAACATAAGTAGTCACTGCAGCAAACACTCTGAGCGCTAGTTCTCAAATGTTATAATTGTATAACCTTACATCTATTGAGATATGATGAATTTAATCATGAACAATAGTTGCCAATACAAAATATTATTGATATAATATTGTACTATTATAGTGGGAACAGAGTGTCTTAGCAATCAAAATGAATAGATATATGTAAAAATATTTTTCCCAAAATATCTAGATACACTCGTACATAACGTTTCCGATTTGGTAGATTTTATTACAAATTATTTCATGTTTGAGTGAGGTTTTATAGCAATAATTCGTATCGCGTTCGTAAGCTCAAACGCCGTAGAATTTTCTTCTTATTTTATGGGAGGCTGGGATCAAAATTCCTGTTCTGTAAATAAATTTCCAGGCTGATCCCGAGAGACGAAAGAAAATCATTCCGGAATGTGTCTATGGTTTTTATAGCCGTAGTGAATTATAACGTAAACATTTATACGTTTTTTAGAATATATATATTTGTTTTCTGCATTCATAATGTATCATTATCCTTCGATTATAAATATTGAATTTGGCTGCTGAGCGGTATAATCAGGCCTTAATAGTACAGTATCTATGTTGTATAACTACTGCCTCAAGTAACCTACTCCGCCATGATAGTGCGGTATTTAACGCCGTATAAAAACGAGGACGAAGGATTTACTACTGAATAACAAGATATTTAAGAAGGGTACGAGTACGTCGGAGGAGACGTAGTTTCAGAGATTTTGCTCATATTGTAAGGGCTCATCCCTGACAGGAATTAATCAGGGTCACCCGCACCCTTATCACTATGTTCGTAGCACATAGGTACATATATTATCACTGTTCGTGATGAACTTTTATTTTGTCCATGACGGTATTTTAACCTGAAAGGTTTTCTTTTTATCATTTTTAAATTTGTAAATTGTGCGAATAAAAAATTGTGACTAATATTTTTAAATTCTGTCGCACTAATATTGTTACTTAAACGTACTTAGTAAATCTAAGCAGATTTGTTATAATTTAAAAATATATATCTTCATCATCTAGAAAGATAGTAAATAAATACCACCCAACTTCTGTCTTTCCAAAGTAAGCTTCAACAAATATTTTAAAAATGAAGCGTGTAGTTTAAAACTTTTAAATGATATCGAAGCAGTTTAAAAGTACTGCTTCGTTTTTAATATGTGTTAAAGAAGAATCTCCGTAGATATCGTCTGCCAATATTAGACATTTTTTACCTCGTAAACCTTCTTAGGTACGCTTTGAGGCAGTATTATCGCAGCCGTTACTGATAAGAATGCTCATAAAAATCCCGCTTAATCGACTCATGTGCTAAAGTTACTTGAACTTTGAATCCCACTTTATACCATGGAATTAACTGACATAAGACAAACTGGATCTAAGAATAATTGCTTACTTAGGAAATTTTTATACTTAATATTATATGAAATTACTATGAATTTAGTATAATACTAACTTTTACTCTAAATATAGTAACTTACTTTAACTTTCATTTAGAAATATATACTACATTTTACTTCAATAACTATTAGAAAAAGCTTAGAAAAAGTATAACACATATTTTTGTATAAACATAGTTATTTGTGAGGCAATTACGTTATTATAGTTTATTTAGAAGCGAACATCAAGCTAATCTTTCTTTTTCAATCTTATAGGGAGCAGAAGTATCAGCAAATTAGATCAGTCGACTCCCCTAGGGAGACTAGAGTTGCGGTAATGTGTCGTTAAGCCCATTACGCTTATTTTTCTCTTATTGAGTCAGTGAGTACCTATTTTTTGATAGTGATAATTTATGTAGGAAATGAATTTGTCAGCGTTAATGAGTTTTAACACGTTTTATATATATTTATTTTTCATAATAAAATATATGTTAAAATATACAATCTCATGTTCTTGTAATTAGAGTAACTATTAGATAAGTAGTATGAGAGTAAAAAAGATATTCCTTTTTTCTAGATAGTCGTTGTTAAAAAATAAATAAAATCCTGTATACTATTATACAGAATTCACTGTGAATCATATTTTTATTTGGCTTTAATATTTTACCTCATACGGTGACGCTAAGTCTTTAAAAATAGTCACATTACCATTTATATTAGAAATATACTTATTACTTAGCGTAGGTGTTATGTGTTGAAGGCTCGCGTGAGGGTCAGAGTAGAGAAGTCTGAGTTATGAGGTATAAAGGAACACTGTTGTACCTCTTCGTATTACTGAGACGACCGCGAATAAATTGAGAGATTTAGACCCCGCCCTATGTCGTGTCCCAATTCGTCCCGATTTATTTCTTGTAACAAATAATATATTTTTTTGTTATTTCAAAAATTTTTATTACAACAAAAAAAATATTATAGTTTGATTACGTGTTCATAAACAATAATAAGTCTTCTTCTTAACAATGAATCGAGGCCAGTCGTGGGGCACGGGCACAGGCGTGGGACAATGAACGCGACTGGCTGTGGGTACGATTCCCATTTGAGGAAATTTTATATTTTCATTTAAATCCGTTTATTACTTAATAGTTATACTTTATAATTCGTATATTTATAATAAGCAAAAGATATATTTCAAAATATTATATTTTTGCAGGCGGTACCACTGTAAGGTCTTAGTGGTATATTTGTCGCCAGCGAGGACGCTTGTGAAATTGTACTCATATAGTAAAGGCTAATCCTCTAAAAGGATTCATCAGGTTTAACTAGGGTCCATATCAACGCGAGGCTTGCCCCCTATTCATCACTACTATGTTTGCGTATAGCTTGAACAATTTTTTCTTTTTCTTTTTATTTTTACATATTTGTTATTTTCATTACGTATTTAGCATGTTTTTAGAGGTTTTAGTAGTAAGTCCGAGTGGTTTACTTTATGCATGTATAATACGTATGTAATTTCTATTCATATAGAAAAAACTCAATTTTTCATCAGCTTTTTTGATAATTATTTGTTTAGTATAATAATTATCTTTGTACACATTTAATAATTATTTAAGCCCTTTGTCTAATTTTAAACACAAATTTACAATAATAAGTGATTTTGAATACGAAATTCATGAAATACCTATAATTATTATAATAGTTATAAAATACTAATTTGTAAAAAATCTTTTAATTAGAACATTATATTTGCATTGTAAAAAATGTGAAAGTTTTATAATGCTCAGTAATTTCTACATTTTCCGCAAGCTTCTAAAAATGTTTCAAAAGGAACGCGCACTTGCAAGTTAATGAGCCGACATTGTGGTGATAACGTCGTTGGTACTTAACGCTTAATTACAACGCGGCGAACGAATAATATGGTAGGCGCGACTGTGGGGGGCTTGCGGAGAAATATTAAATTATTATTGTGGTGGATGAATTGAAAATCCGTTTGAGCTAATTAAGGACACTAAAATATTGTCAAATATTTATTTTTTTGACAAGATAATAATTTTAAACAATGAAAACACAATTATTTTCAAAGCTAGGACTGAAGCTGGAGGCATTCATAAGTATAAGATAATGAAAAGAAAAAGCTCTTGTTTGAAACTTTACACAATACTCAGTTTGTTTACAACTATATAGATTTTTGAACAGTTAAAAGTTTACTAAAGCAATTCATTTATTTGAAAAATGTTATATTGAAGCTTCTAATAATTATTTTTTTTAGCTTCATTCATAACACACACTTCGCTGTATCCCACACGTAGCAGGGTAGGCAGAAGTAACCTGGGAACCTAGTGTTAAGCAACTCCGTTCCCATTACAAAAAAAAAATTGCGTTGTCCACTCTCCACCGAATTCTGGAGGCATTGTGTGTTGAGTGGCGGAATTCAACGTCTCGTTTTGCCTCATTACTAGAGCGAAAAGATGGAAATATTAAATATTTCATGTCCTCCAGTTGGAATCGAACCCACAACGTGTCGCATTTCCAGTCGCACTCTATTGCCTCTACGCCACGGTTGGCCTAGTAGAGAAGTAGAGATTTCCATATCATTTTTCGCAACTTATACGAAATCACAAAATTTATAAAGCTCTATAGATAAACAAAGTAATTCAAATAGTTAAACTTCTTCAATGGCTTGGATATAAAAAGGAAAAGGATCTAATACCTATCGGTAGAAAGCTCAAAGCGCGTCCGAGTGTCCAGGTACACGATAGAGGAGGAGCCGCTGCCCATTACTTATCCACTATCGTTTGACCCATTTAAACTAAAAGTGCAATGTCAACAAGATGGAAAGTTACATTTTATTGGGATCGATCCTGAAGATAAAAGACCTACAGCCTGGCTATTTCTCAAGGTTTTTTATCTTATTATTGTTTTCACATTTGATATCACTAAATGAATTGAACAACTAAAGTAAATAAATACTTACTCGTAGAGTTAAATGACATAATATTTAAATGAATTTAATTTAATTATACTTTGCTTATATTAAGAATTCAATGGCTTTTTACTCGATAATTTAATACTCGACGGGATATTAATATTTAAAAAATATATATTCACCTGATCTGATTAGAAAAAGTAGGAAGTTTATTGTTCAGTGTCACTGGTATGGGCAGAATGTGGAGAATAGAGTTAAGTTAAAAATATCGTTTTAAAGGGTTTTACGTATTAAACAAATATTATGTAAAATATGTGTAATGACGGTACACTTCGCACTTTAAATAGATATATACATTTTTACACTTAATAAATTCAATGAATTGACTATAAACACATAGACAGATATATTTATGATCAATTTATCGATGTTATACATCTTTAAAATAACAAAAAGTTATCAAATATTTAAAAGTTAAATATATATTATATACGGTCTCTAAAAAATACACATTTACTAAGTAATAGATATTTCGCAAGTACTTTTAAGCAACGTCGACCTCTGACTCTCACGGTAACCGTTCCTTTGCCACTCATGTCTTTAGTACGTGACTTTAGTTCAAGACAGTAACGGCATTCCGTAGCAGTTTTCACTTAAAGAGAATTTTCCAGGAAAAATAGCAAATTTTGCAAGATGAGATACTTCGTCAGGATGATAACCGATTACCGATAAAATTTTCATTATGCGCTAGGTAAATGGAAGAAAATTATTTATGAACATTGGAGTGCCTAAGTATACTCGTATACACAGAATAAATAGATAATGGGGCCAAATTCAAATGTTTGCATTAATGTGTATATCTAGAACTCCCGACCTAAAGGCGGCTTTGTCCTACAAAATCTATAATTTTTATTTAAAAAAGCTTAGATACGTTATTTGAAATGACTCTATAAAATTTACTAGAGCATGAATAAGGTAGCTTATCTGAATAGATTTTATATAAAAACCATTCTGTAGAGACGAACTTTTTTCGATCATATTGTGAGTCGAAGCTAGATTACTACAGAGTTGAAAATTATTTCACAAATAATTTTGCAAGTGATTTATTTGTGAAACTACAAGAGCATCTTCAGCGGCCGTTCCTTTCGTACGAGTTCAATCAGTTCAGTCAACATATGGTTGTATGTCCATAATTATTCATACAGAGATGATGACGTCGTTATATGATTTAAAATCATATAAATGATGACACGGTTAATTTATTTTTATTTTTACTTAGGTTGCATAGCCATTAAAAGTATCTTTACCTAGCGAGTAAAACATTGACATTATTTATGCTCTATACACTGAGTAAGAAACTGAGTGCTTTTCTTGAGTAGATGTGAAATTGAATTTTGAGTGTACGTCTCGTAAAGTATTTGACATGGACATAAGGTATAGCTAGTTTGCTTAAGAACTTCAAATATTTTATTTTTATTTTACTTTCACCTTTTATATCTACGTTGAATGGTATTTAAATTTAATTTTCTTTACCTTATTCTAAGTAAAGTTTTACGTCATCTTCCTCAATCTAGTGAATTACCCATAATACATTTTCGAGACCTATAAATTTACAAAAAGTATTTCAAGAACTACATTAGCGGTCGTTTCCAACAGTTTAAATAAATGCGAGCAATTTACAGGATCGGGCCTGAAGAAGAGGCCTGGTGACGTCTAATCTGAGGAAATTTCAGCTTTGCGGGCCAATCATGACCTCCATATATCACGTTGAATATATTACGATGGGAATGAATTTGTTCTAATTATACATATGCATGTATTTTAATGTTGGGATTAGCTAATGCAAAGTGTGTACTATATGGAGATTAATAATTTACGAATGGTAATATGAAAACTTTATACGTTCGGAAGTTGTATAATAATTATATATTATATTTTTTTTCACGCATTTCCATTATTTTACGATTAATACAGAATTCACATACATACATAAGAATGTCACGCAGAATCTATTTTTAATATTAACTCTTTGTATTAACAAAGTATTAACAAGTACCTAACAATCTTATAAAATTTTGTTAAAATTTATTTCCACATTGCAATTTTTAACAACCGTTAAGCTCTATTAGCTCTATTAGCACATCATAGATACGAGTACATACATATTATTAAATTTAAAATTTAATAGGTACCAGATTCGCAATAGTTATATGAAATTGAAACAAAGTATTAAAATCCAATGTTAAGCCCTCGATGATCACGCGGAAATATTGCAAGTCGGCCCGTTCATATAGAGTTCGTCATACGTGTCATTAATATTCAATGATTTATGTCACATTCATTATGTTTTTTTTACCGATTGCGTATAACACGTGACGGGGATGTGACGCTCGTTACTGTCAATATTTGTAATAAATCACGGGGAGGTTATATTTCAGAGCTTTGGAAACATAAATTATAATTTTGTTTAGGTAGGTATATCCATTTCACAAACCTACTGATAAACGAGATGAATTATTAAAATGGTTATGTTTTTTTTTAACAATCATAACTATGAGACGTCAGCGGGCGTACGTAGTTTGTGAAATATTGAATTTTGCAGCTCTTACTTACAACTTGGTAATGTCAATAATTTTTAGCGAGTCAAAGTTAGTATTAAGCACTTAAGTTTCTGAGTAAAGATTGGATATAGCATTAAGATTAAGCTAAAAAACCTTTGAATTTAAAAAATGTCTATTCTATATTATTATAAGTATATAAATATTAATGATCTCAAGAGATATCTCAAAAAGAAATTGAATTCGTTAAGGAAACTGCCTAAAGCTGTTGAACCGGAGTTTGGAAGATCTAAGTCCTCCGGGAGTCTCGTTACGGGTGTTAGTGGACTTAACTTTCATTGGGTGTTTGGAATTCAAACGCTTAAATTTTGTATGCTGCAAGATAACTAATACAAGAAAACTCTTTGTTGGTGTTTAGAAATATACATATTAGATAATATCAGAGACTGTCATGGTGCAGTAGGATAATGTCTGA
Organism: Heliconius numata; assembly: GCA_016802625.1. Taxonomy (NCBI): domain Eukaryota; kingdom Metazoa; phylum Arthropoda; class Insecta; order Lepidoptera; family Nymphalidae; genus Heliconius; species Heliconius numata. The sequence goes on from JAEBDU010013093.1 coordinate 417,416, forward strand.
CAATAAACATGATAGTAGGTTCAATTCCCGCTCTGGGACTCATTATATTTAAATTGTTTTCATTTCTCCGCTCTTATAGATAAAATACGGCGATGAGCTCCACCACACATAATATGTAATGTCTCTAAAAATTGAGCGGAAATTGGGAATGGAGTGTCTTAACACTAATACTGTTTCCTTACCCTGCGATGCAGAAAAATATGTTACGTAAAAGTTGATCTTGAACATAAGGGTCCATACTCGTACATTAGATCCCGATAATATTAAAGTTTCGGAGTCTAGTTTCAGATAAAATCAGGCAATCCATTATTCGTCGCCGCAATATATCGAGTCTAATAGGATTAGTGTATTCCTCCATTAGATACTGTTTTACTGTTCTTTTGTTTTATGGTCACACTTTGACGATAATATGTTGGAAGTAGTCACAAAATGACGCGTCTTGTCGCTATAAAAATAAAAATATTATTATGATGCTATAGTGGGCCGCCGTGGCGCAAGGATATAAACGTATAACTGTAATGCGGCGGTTGTGGGTTCGACTCCCACTCGGAGGAATTAATTATTATTTATAAACATTTTCGTTTCTTCGCTCTGCTACTAAGAGTTTCATAGAAAGATGTTGAGTTCCGCCACTCAACATGCAATGCCTCCAGAATTCAGCGGAACGAAGTGTCTTAGCACTAAGTTCTCTGTGCCCCTACACTGCAGCGCGGGATACAAGAATAGGCAACAAAAAATATATAATACGTAAATATTTAACTTCTTAAAAGATAATATCGATGTATTATTGCTTGACCAAACCAACAATGTAAGAGGATTAGCTCTCTGCTTTATTACTCGTAGATACTGTTTTACTGCTCTTTTATTTTATGACCACACTTCGACCATAATGTATTGAAAGTGGCCACTTAAATGTCGCTATTAAAGAGTTCCGATAGAATGTTATTTTGTTGATATCATTATATAACTTTTTTTATTAATAAAATATATTATAGGTATACATATTTTATTATTAAAAAATGAAGCGTTTAAGTTTTATTCAATGTTAGTGTTTGCAAGCTGTAAATATTACTTTCACTTTCTCCTGTTAGAATTAATTCTGAAAAATGTCAGGCGAGAATATTTTCTTGTTGCATTCTTTTTAGAGCGTGATTATCAGTAGTCGGGTTTCAGTTGGTCTTCTTATGTCTTTTCTTTTAACTTTTTTACTTTTAATAAATAGAATTTACCTAAGAGATTTGTGCCTACCTAAAACATCCTTTCATATGAAATGAGGCAGAAGTTTTATATAAAACGAGAAAACACTGCCAACAAACAAACGCAAAATATAAGCAAGCTTTTCACTCAGACAAATTACATGTATATCGTATTTCTCAACTGAACTCCTCAACGTTAAAGCCACACTGCCTTGCTGAGTGCCACTGAATTAAATTACCTTTTAGTCCAATACTATATATGTTTCAGAGATAACGAGAAGTTAGTCATCAAATTTATGCATTTACATACAATAGAAAACTTTGAGGAAACGTAGAAAATTATTGTAAAATGCTTAGATATTTGTAGATAATTATAATTGAATTTATAAGTGAAATTAATTAATTTAAAATAAATGTAAGTAAAAGAAATCATTATGTAATCAGGCCCAAAAATATTTATTTATTTTGATAAGTAAGAAAAACTTAATTAAATAAGTTTTAAGTAAAGTACTTAATTATAATTAGGCCAGTCGTGGTGCTGAGGCACAAAGTGTTACTGTAAACGCGACTGGTTGTGAGTTCGATCCCCACTCGACAAAATAAGATATTTATTTAGAACTGATATTTTCATTTCTTCGCTCTGGTGCCGAGGCAAAGCGCGACGTTGATTTCTGCCACTCAACACGCAATACATACCTTTAGAGTTCTAATACTAGGTTCCTTCTGTCTCCTCTACCGTGTGCGGGCTACAACGTGAAGCTGATTCAAACGAACGCATCTTATATAGTAAATATTTAGTATATTTTAATGATCCATAAGATACCGGCGCGTTTCACACACCCGGGAAGTCATAAATAATATTAATAAGCACATACAATAAGCATCAGTTAAACAATAATAAAAAATACTAAATTAATATTCAATAATAACAATATAAAGCCGCATTTATAATTTTAAGTAGCATTTTACAGAAACAATATTAAGCTCTTATTGTTATTACGTAGCGCGGCTGTCAGTGGAATGGAGGTATTACACTATTAACAATGGCGATTAAAACGGTAATAATTTACTTTCATTAAAGGATTCATTGTGTGATAGGAACGTTATTTATTTGAATGGGCAATCTTCCTTACTTAATAATTTGTTGCAGATACTCCAATATTCTTAATACAGCCTCTTGTAGCAGTCAGAAATACGTCATATAAACGTTTCTGTTTACTTACATTTTACTATAGAACTTAAATATGAAATTTTCATCAAAATTTTAAGTATTTGTGAAATTATTCAAATAAATTAATACATGACAAATATGTAAATAGATTTTCGGAAAGTTCTTAATTTTGTTATCCATGACATTCTAAGAGAGGATTTGAGAGGCATCTTCGTTCGTCGTTCTTTCACGATTGTGAAATTACCATCAACATCCATAATTATGTTAACTAAGTTTTTCTGTTATATCATGTTGCCATTGAAATATTTATTTATAATAAACAAAAATGTATTTAATAATTTATACCTCATAGCTGAGTACACAAAGAAAATTGGTATTAAAGCACTCAGTTGTCCATCCACGTCCCCCGAATTTAAAAACAATGAACGTTTAGTGGCGGTACTCAACGCCGCGCCTTGTCTCTCTTTCGACATGATAAAATGATATTTTTTAACAAAATTTTTATACATTGGAAACAAGAGTATTCATCTAAATTTTAATTTGTTTAAGTAACGAACTACGAGAAACTAAAAGTTTCCAATTTATATTCTCTACAAAAGCTGTAGTAACTTGCAGTGTAAATTAACTCTGTAAAATTAGAATTAATTTATTTCATTTGTAAATTCGATTCTTGTGAATGCAGCAAATTAAAATAAATGAATAGAGTTGGTCTAGAACTAAAGTTTACGTACAGGCTGTATCATAAGTTCATATTATAATACAAATATTTTTTTGCATAATTATTACGCTAACAACTCGTCTTTTGATTCGTGGATTTGATTTCTGTTCGGGAAATATTTATATCATTAAAACATTTTAATGGCTGTATGACCGACACCGACACCGACACCGACACCGACACTGACATCGACACTAGATGACATTATAACTTCAATCAACTATTCAGTATAGTTGAATGAAGGGTCCGCTCTATATTCAATATTATGTTGGATTTTGTACATCATATATCGTTTAAAACCGTCATAGACAAACTATATGTGATCTCACACATGACCAATTTTTCCAACTTGTAATCAACAGAAAGTTATACTCGTATAAGGTTGTGCTCAGAACTTTATTCTCTTCGTGGACTGTCAGTATTTTCGTATATCACGATAATATTGTCAAACTATCTTCTCTGTCAGGATTACCGTAACATTGACAATATAAGACGAAATATATCGGATTCTTTATTACATTGCGTGGCTATTGTTCCGGCGAATAATATTTAATGCTTCTTATTATAATTAAAAATATAACTTTTTCGAAAGCAGTATCTATAAATATTTACATGTTAAGTTTAATCCGCGTGTAATTTAAACTAAGATATTATGTTGTCATGTCATATAAGAAAAAACACCAGTGTGTAATTTCATTAATTCATTGATGATAACCATTGGTGGGTACGATGTAATGTTGACGCATATGTAACCTGAGAAGTCAAAGTCCTTAATTATTCACCTAATGAATGTCCTTGGGCAGAAAGCTCAACCAAATACTATTTGATTATCCATAAAATGTAACGCCACAAAATAAACTGATATGAAATTGACCGATACAATCCCTACAAGATTCTGATTCATGACAAGAATATTTTCAAGGACCCTTTACTTTACCCCTATTGTTATGTAAATATAGGTCTGGCAAAGCTTTACTAGCAAATATATGAAAAAAATATCCACCGAATTCGAATTCAGTAGAGAATTAAGCGTTTGCTTTAAGAAACAAGAGCTCATCCTTCCCTTCGACTTTTATGTTTTATTTACGTAGAAGGGTTGTTAGACTAAAATTTCATTTCCACGCCCTGTAATGTTGATTGTCATAATGATTACATAACTAAGTTTAACTTTGGTATCGTTTTCTTTTCTTTTATTTTTCTCATCGAATTTAACGCTAATTAAATATACTCGTATAGTTAAATTAGAGACCGTCGTGGTGTAGAAGCACAAGGATGTGACTTTAACGCAAACGTTGTGGGTTCGAACCTATTTAATATATATATATTATTCAAGGAAATCCACTCTACTTTATGTCGCTAATTATGTAGAAATAATCACAGTTCGGTATGTTTTCATCAACCGTCACGTGCCGGCTGACTAATAGTGAATGACACGCTTACGTATTCACCAGGCTCACTAGGCGCTAACGAGAACACGAGATAAGTTTACGAATGTCGTCTCTAATTTCCGAGGATATTGTTCTAAGAGTGGCTTTGACTGTCTATGGAAAATTAACACAACGAAACTAGAACTCATTTAGTGTTTATTTATTTATTTGCATAAGTTATTTATTTCAATAACTACCTAGACATGTTTACGGGAGCGCGAGTGGGCTTTTAAAAATAACTAAGAAAGTTAAATTTAAATTTACTTTAATTAAAATAAGAACAGAGGTTTATGTTCTTATAACTAACTTAAAATTAACTTAACTACTGAATCGACCGAACAGAAGTGCATGCTCTAATCGACTAAAGAATAAAATATATAATAATTAAAACTAAAACACTACGTTTGTTTCCCATGGCATGAGGGGATTCGCGTTACATACGCGGAACGCTGATTAGGCGTTTACCGGTACCGTTCTCACACCATGAGGCAACATAACTACCTACAAAGTATGTATGTATTTTTAAAAATATACGGTAATTAATCGTTTTTGAAATCTATTGCATTTATGTATTACATCATTCTCTTTCATATTTTTACCTGTAATTGTTTATATATTATGTACACCTATAAAATACATTTTACAAAATTTAAAATCAATCTCAAGAGTTACAGTTACATACAAGTTAATCAGGGAATAACAAAACGTAAAACAGCAAAAAAAGCTCAAAATAATTTAAACGCTGTCGTTTCACAGTATAACAATATAGCAAATCGCCAATTTTTTAAGATTTATTTTATTTGTTTCGCAATAATAATTTTTTCACAACAATAAATTAGTTAATTAATTAAACATTTCACAATAATAAATTAAGTATAATATGTTTTATTACAGTTATACATTTTGGGAAAAAAATTAAATAATTCGAGTAAAAAATATTTATGTGATTAAGTATATCTAACTAAGCAAATTATAAAACTCGATTCGCTGTTCGGATACAGGCGAAATAATGATATCAAGAAATTTGTTCTAGTACAGCAAATACGTGAGGCGCATGTTAGCCAATAGCTACGAGTATATTCTCTGATATGAAAACAAGCCACGTAACCAACAGACTAAGAGTAAATTCAGCAATCTTCTATACAACTCAATTAATATAAATTAAGGAAAGAGGCTAGTCGTGATGCAGGGGCACAAGCGTGGGACTGACATATGAGGAAATGAAATATTTAATGTTTTCATTTCTTCTGGGTTACGAGGAGAGGCGCAGAGATGAGTTCCGCCACTCAACACCTCCATAATTTGGCGAAAAGCGGAGAACGTAAGTATCTGAATGGGAACGAAGTGTTTTAACTAGGTTCCCAGTTTCCCTTTACTTACAATGTTTTGTATGAACCGTACAATATCGCGTTCAGTCTGGCATATTGCAACTACATTACGTAGGCGCCATTTCGTCGAAAAAACAGGTACGAGAATTACACTAAAGGTAAAAACGATGGGTCCAAAGATTAAAAGTTTTTATTGATTAAAAGACGAAGGTGAGTAGTAAAGAAAAAAATATACTTTATGAATGTGCTCCCAACACTAAACAACAACACACCCGGCACGCAACATCTTCTATGATGAGATGAGACGTCCACAAATTGAGATGAAGAAGCTTGGGAAGCGTATCATCATTGGCATCCCGGGGCGCGGTAAACGAGCCTGAAAATTGCTTGCAATTTATTTTTATGGTAAAAGGACAAGGCAAACGAGCGTTAGGGTCACCTGATGGTGATCACCGCCGCCCACGACCCCGTGCAGCAACAGAGGAGCTACAGGTGCGTTGCCGACCTTTGAGGTGGAGATAGACGCGCTTTTTAAGGGTACCCATATCGTACCAACCTGGAAACACTGCCGCGGGTAGACCGTTCCGTTTATTTGGTTCAAGGATGACCGGAAATGAGGAAGAGGCGTTTGTCACTCACTGTATTATCCGCCGCGGACATCGTGCTCTATTTTGTTTTTTTTTTTGGTATCTCTTTGTAATTTATTATAGGAAACAGATATGTTTCTTGTCGAATAACTTGTCTCTGCAAAAAAATATTGCAAATATTAAGTTGAACTTTAATTACAATATGAAATGAAAATAAAAAGTAGTTTATTTATCATGTGTCATGTCAATAGTACATAATTAAAATGCCTACCACTTTTCCGCTTAGTACTCTTATTGTAAACCCTTACTTAATTGCTTACGCTATATTATAACGCTATATGGCTAACGCGAAAATTGATCGTGCCAATTAAAAATGTAGGCGTGCCAGAAATTAAAAGGAATTGAAGTGAAAATTCTTACACGAAGTTTTTGTTTCATTTTTTTTAAATGAAGGCTCTTAAACATAAATAGAACTCTTCAAACGAAAAAAAAAAATAGATTAAATAAATGTCTTTATATATTATATCTTAGGTAATTAGTAAGAAATAATTATTAATAATCATATTATGTCAGTAGTCTTATTAAATTAAAATATATCTCTCGTTTTATTAAAGTACAATATTTACAATATCCCCATCCAAAATACCCCGCAACAGCGCAGATAAACCTTTGGAAGGACTATCGCGGATTTATCAGCGCGCGCTCGGAAGCCATCTCACGCCTTGTTTCCAGTTACCTCTCTGCAGGTGCCCATTTCAGATATCTTGTTGACAGATAAGCCTAAGCCAAGTCGGGTCTCATAGAGCAGCATTCAACAGCTTTGTAAGTACGTGCCTACAGTTAGAAACTGATAAACCTTTATTGTATTCTTGTCTCTTGTCGCCACTGGGCCTTTTCGTTTGCTCTGTAATTAAGAAAAATGTATTTTGTAATTTTAAATAATATGTCCGCCGTTACTTTTGTTCTTCTCGACTAAGAATGTCAGGTCAAAATAATATTAAAAAGTAGGTTCTTTTACATATTAAACAATAAATAAAAACAATTGCGTTTCAGAATTTCTCATCGAAAGCAAACAGATCAATCTTATACATTTTACTTCCATTTATTAGCTACTTACTGTTCAAATAATCGTAAGTATTTTAACATTTTAAACATTTTTTTTTCATTTTGTATATTATTTACTTATATTGTTTTAGACTTCGAACATTTAAAAAAATAATAATAATACTAATAATAATTAATAAATAATAATAGACTTTTTTCTTAATAATATTTTACCGCAATATTGGGCGGGCTCTTATTTCCAACGAATATTGTTTTCTAATCTTTTCTATTTATCTTACAAGTAAAATGGAAACAAAAGATTTAGAAGCAACATTTTTCTTATTCTTTTATATTTGTACATAATAGGCCACGGTACCGCATAATTAATTTGTTATATGTAAAGGAGATAGCTAATAAGCGAAAAACATAAGAAAAGAAACGGCTTTATAGCGAGCCACATTAATATGCGTAATTGAAGATTTTTGCATAGAGTCGTTTACGCTTTGTTGGGAAAGGGTTGGGAAAGGCGAGTACAATAAATTAAATTAGAACCCACTGATAACCTCTTGCAATCTCAGGACTGAATACAGAGCTTTCAAAGGTTTAATATTTACTAAAAAAGGAGACGCTATGACTTATTTTAAAAATGGTAAAAATCCCTTTAGTAATTAAATTATGTTCACCTGCATAGAAAACAGTACTAGCTATTACATAATAAAATTGTATGATTCATTTACAAATTCACGGCAATTCAAAATTGGGAAATTTTATAAAATTATCTGTTTAGCGTCGTGCCTCTTTAAATAAGTGTATTTCTTCAACGAGGCAAATATTGTCTTAAGTGAGGCTAAAATTTGAATCTATGGCACTTCTGAAGACAATAAGAAGGCTATAAATAGTTTTGTCAACATTATGAAATTGATTATTGGAATATAAAAACTTTAATGAACTAAATATTATTTTTGTATTATAGTCCTTTATTCCTAAAAACAGGTGTAGTTAGGTACTAAACATAATATAAGCGCATTAATTCCAATAAAAGTAACAATATTATTAAAATGTATGTAAAGTGCTAGTTTCGAAGAGACAGCACGAGTGATTGCTGTTGTCAGAAATGTTTGTTAGTTAATGATTTTACAGAGTGATCTAACCTGGAAATACGACAGCATATTCTGTCTTCACACAACAGCAAACATTTGTATTAGGCACTAAAACAATAAACTTCATTACTTCTCAATTAATTTTCGCTATCATGAAGTTCACTGTATATGAAAGTATTTGTGTCGCCCGCTTAAAGTTATCGTTATATTAAAGCCAAATTTTTGCCTAAAACAATATTTACATACCTCTAGCTAATAACTTCCTCTTAAATAATAGACAGGTAACAGTCACTTCTAATATTATGTGGAATTTATGAGTTCCCGCGAATGAGGATAAATCACGGGTATACGTAATAGGATCAACGAGCAATATACCTTTAGTTTCACTTTCGGGCGACGCAAGCTGATAGTCGGCTGAATACAAACAAAATAAAGCTCGGAGCACAATGACGACCCAACAACAAGTAGTAAGTAAATAGGAGCGCGCTTAGTAAGTTTCTTCGACCGTGAGTTGGGATCGTTCAGCCGACCGTCTGGTGAGAACTGTTCCATAGAAACAGATCATGCGTGAATATTGACGTTACCCTGACAAGAGACATTGTAATCTTAATTCATACCTGAAACATATATATAGCACTAGAACAAAGGTGTGTCGCCTGATTGCTTCCAATATCAGTAGAAATTAAGTCAACTAAAATTGTTCTTGTTTGCAATTTGCAGTTACAGTTTTGAGTGTGAAAGTTGTGGGCTTTGATGTTTGCTTCTGTAGTTTAACAAGGTATATTTCGCGGTACTCAGTTTCACTATCTTAATTTCCTCCGACGACAATTAATAAAAAAATATAGATATATTTAAAAAGATCGTTATATACTATTTTAAATAAAAAATCTATAATGTGAAAAAAATATATATTTCCCTTTCTAAAAATCATCATTCTAAAAATCTGCAAAAATGAAAATAGTGAATTTAGGTATCTGTTTTAAAATTACAAGTAGAGAAATGATATTACAGTTAACTTTTTTAATAAGAATTTAAATATATATGTAAAACATTACTATATTCACCAAAGGCACTGAATTAAAGAGTAAATTTTATTTTACCTGGAAAACTAAAAGCCACAAAAGAAGATTACTAGAAAATAACTAAAATATTCTGTAATATATATAAATATTATAAATATTTTAAAATATTACAAAGAGAAACTATCAAAAGTACGTTCCACAAACGAAATGAGCAACTTTTGAAATTGGCTTTTACAAACAAAGCTGCATTTCGTACAAAGTGGTGTCTCTTAGTAATATCGTTCTATATTGTCACTGCAGTGTGTAAGTACGCTGCTTTGCGTGAAAACGTGAGAAGCTTTTCAATTTTGGAATGATATCAGGTAGATATGTAGGCGTGTTAAAAGAAAAATGAAGCGGACACGTGAACATAAACCGTTACAACGTAAGGCATCTCGAATTCTCGAGGATTAACGTTATATATTATATTAACGTTCTTAGAACACTTTCAGTACGTCGGCTGCTACTACCTTACTAAAATAATAAGTACGAAATTTAATATTTTAGCTAAGTCTTGTTATATATTGAAAAAGAGTTACTTAGCTTTCTAATACATTAGGACAATCTATATAATATGTGGCTTCAATATACATGTGGTTTCAGGATTTAAGTATTTTATAGTCCGATATTTTTTATGATTCATAAAAAACCCTGTGTTCATTTCAAAATGTAATTAAAAATGTTATTGTTAAAAAATATAAGATACTAGTGGCCTATGAGTGGGTTCACTTGATTTTTATTTTATTAAAACTTACTTAGGAAAATTTTGTTATTTCTTTTAGTATGGTGACCTCAACTGTCATAGATCGTAATTTTTATAATTCTTTTTTAAACTTTTTCTTAGATTATCTTCCTATTGTTCCTCAATGGCGTCGAATTAATGATTGTACGGTTTAAGATTAATTGCAAATATTTTAATATGTACTATTACCTACTTTGATTATGATGTAACTACTAAGCAATAGAACTTTGAATGATACGCTTAGCCTCATTGAGTATTAACGCTCATGACTGCTTAAGACAGGCTGGCCGTGCGCCAGAGATTATAGTGACGGAACTGCAACATTAGTGCTGAGGTATGCCATATACGAGTAGAGGACTAGAATTAATTAGCGAATATCTGCTGCATAAGCTGTCGAGGCGTCTTATCTCGGCCTCCGCAGTGAAGTTATATAACACGTAACAATATGTGGGTACGGAGAGTAATCGCTGTCAGTTACCCAGTTTTACGAGCGGTAGTAGTTACATGGGAAACTCTACAAAAGTTAATTAGTCTGACTGCCTGTCCACTCTCGTAAACGCCGTAATAAACCATCACGGCCATGCAGCAAACAGAACTACATGTTTGTTTTGAAATAGAGTGAATAATCTCTCAAAGTTTTATACATACTTCAAAGTCTTAATTGTTTACATTTTTTCCTTAAATCGCTTATTCATCATTAAGATTGCTACGTAACGGAGTGGCTGTGAGCTGACGGCTCGAGCAGCGTGAGGGTCACAATAGATGATCGCAGTAGGTGCTGTGCGGCGCGACACCGGTGTGACTAATCGGTGACGTTATATTTATACTTTATTTAATATGTATCATTTATATATTTTTATATCGTAATTTATCTTTTATTATTTATATTATATACATTTAATAGAATTTATGTATCTTATAATAAGTATTCGTATCTAGTATATTTATATGAAAACGCTCGCTGCTATGTGCTGATATGTTTTGATTAGCGATAGTCAAATCTATTTTTTAATGTTTAGTTAATTTGGTGAATTTGGCTTTTGCTACCCACAATATTATTTTAATTCTTAAACACTTCCACATTTGTAAAATTTAAGATACAAGAAGCTTAAAGTAAAGCATTTTGTTGGTATTAATGAGTAATACGTGTCGAGTTCACTCTTGGCGCGTAATATATTGCAGCCTCGTAATCGTTGAACGATCGGAGGAATTTGTTCAACAACAAATATATTTTTTTCGACCGTTATTTGTTACTACAGAATATTAAAAGGGTATCAATATTGAAACATGCCACTTTAATGTTGGTGCTTCCTTTTTTTATCTTTCAGTTTATGTTATTTATATAGAGTTTACAAATTTGCTTAATTTTAATTAACACTATATTCAGAAATTAAAGGAATTGAAACTTAAATTTAAACGTATATAAAAATTTTAAAGTTATGGGCGGTTGAAAAATACTCCAGCTTCTTGTTTAATAAAAAAAATAATTAGACCTTTATATTTTTTAATGTTCGTAAATAAATTATTTGTTTTATGTTTTATAATCTATCTATCTACTTTGTTATGCCTGACTATCAAAATTTCATAATATACTTTCTCATAGTCCCACACTTACTACAGCAACCATTTACGTTTGTATACTTTGCTGCAAATGTGCCTAATATTTAATTTTTATCACGGTAATGTCCTTTTTAGGATTTCGTTATTGTCGTGTTAACGGCTATAAAGTATGAAAGGATGATGACGATAAACAACCAGCTTAGTATATCTAAAATATAGTTATAGCTACAGCTTAGTATATCTAAAATTTATAAGGAAAAGGAAGAGAAGGTAAGAAAAGGGTTATATTATCATTAAAACCCTTTGTACCTTCTTTATATTATTCCTTTCACGATTCTGAAAGGCAACAGTTGTACTTCAACACGAACCGTTACTCATACAATAACACGTGATATAATTTCATCTCAATTCCGTAAGAACTTCACCCTTTGTTTTTGATCTGCAAGGTTTATTAGGTAATGGCAATCTACGATACAAAATGATGATAAAATTAAATTAAGTGGTCCAATATTGTATACTCCAAATATAACTCGGGAAGTTACAAGGGGAAAGGCTTCATCAATATGCGATAGTCTTTTAAGATTTCTTTGATTCTAATATGTAAGTGATAGCCAGATTACACGATTAATCCTAAAATATGACCTGATTATTTAAAATATAAAAATTTATGGGTTCCAATGACAATATATGGGTTCCAATGACAATATTAAAAAATAAAGGGGAAATACAAATTCAGTTTGAATACTACGCTAATATATTTTTTGAGTTCGTTATAGATTGCTGGCGTAATTAGCTGTATATTATGTAAACAGTTAAAAAAATCTAATTAAGAACTATCATATATAGTGACATTTAATTTTTAACTAAATCACTGCAAACGAACACTTTTTAAACTTGAATTGAAATAGGGCAAAGTTAGTATACGGATCAACCGCAGTTAATTTTGAAAGTTGCTTCCTTGCTACTCGTATTCGAAATACTTTGAAATGAGAATGGTTCATCAACTACAGTAGAAATAACTAACGAACGAGCATGAGAGAGTTTTTTAAACTTTATCGTGTAATTTATTTTGAAATTTCCCCCCTGCTATTCTGTTTTTATTTTACTAGGTACAGTGCTGTCGTGCATAATATAATATATTTTGTTTATTTCATCATAAAACCTTTACAATTCGTTAATAGTAATAATAAACAGGTCCCTCTTCTGCTGTTTAAATTTCAGGCTATAAGTCTATTTAAGAAATTAGAAGAAATGAAAATATACATTTAAACAAATATTTCTTTTCCTCGAGTGGGGATCGAACCCACAACCAGTCGCGATTACAGTCACACACTCGTACCCCTGCGCCACGACTGGCCTCAAATAACTTAAGTTTCTGTTCTCAGTTAAACATGTCATCACTGTCTCAAAAACGCTTTTACAGCCAAAATTGGCAGCAGATTAGTGTATAAACGACCTACGACCTAATACAAAATGGTTCTCTGACTGCAATTCGGAAAAGGCTCTAGCGGGCTCTATAACTGGAGTTACCGTATAGTAGGACTTACGGTTATATGCAGGCACTGGCTTATGCGACACTCGCAGGATTGCATCCTCAAGTATACAGGGTGGAAGAGGCAGCGCTTCTTTTACTGAAACTGCATATAGGGTAAAATATTTCAAACCCAGAATTAAAAAAAATAATCAAGGTACCTCAACGGTTTGGACGTAGGATTTTTTTTTCATTTCACGATTTTTATCCATACCTGTATTTCGTGTGACGCACACATACGTAAGCGACGTTGCCGCTTTGACAGGTAAGTGTGTGCGTGCCTATGTTATACTTTACAAATGGCGTTTTATTTTAAAACGATAATTTTATTATTTATTTTGTTTGAAAAAAAAACTTTTTTATTTTTGAGAATTATTTTTTTTCCGAATTATATTAGGGTTTTATAGAGTAGTTAAAACTGTGGTTTCATTTAAAGAGGCGCTGACAATTCCACCCTGTATACTCGTAAATGTGCAATTATTTTGTCATTTAATTTTTGCAACTACTACATTTTGCCCGGTAGGTGCAGTAAGACCATAAATGGCAAATAATTCAGTCAACCACTTTTTACACTTTCCTCGTATTTGCCATTTATATAGAAACATCATGAGTTGGATGAAAATGTTAAATTAAATTTTAAACCTACTTACAGAAAAAAGTAATTCCCTTTAACTACAAAGAATTCTCTAGTTCTATGTCTGGTCGTAAAACTGAAACCCTTTCCTCCTCATTCAGTCCGTTCGTCCAACTTCCTTCTTTTCCCTAGAGTTTACAACCTATCATGATGAAATTTCAAAGACAGATGTGCCTTGAGAATCGAAAACAGGCGTAAGTAAAAATATTTATGACCACGTCTCAAATAGATAAAGAAAAGATTTCCCTGTAGAGAAATTATTATTTTCAGGAAACGCTACAGGAGATGTAGTACATAACGTACTTAAGATTCGATTTTCTTGTTGGAAATTGTTATTTTAGATTTGTTATACTATGGAGTGAAATTATTTATGTATTTTGCAAAACACTCTTACAACTTGCTTAGTTATGCATTAAGAAAAATATTAATATTCCATATAAAAAAATATGCGTAGAAAGATGATTTTACCGAGACATCGAAATTTTTATGGAATATTTGATCATATTGATACTTATTACTCATAATAAATATACATTTTACCCTGAATAAATAGCACTAAAATATTGTGATATCCATTTCGCATCTGCCCTCACAATAGAGAGTCGCCTCTCACGTGAGTCAACCTGTGTGTGCGTCCACTTAGTTCATTGTTGGTTACAAATGCATGCAACTAGTTATTATTTCCATTGTTTTTTTTGACGTAAATAGAATTTGGAATTGTAAATGTTGTTTATTTATTCTAGCTAACTATTCAATTAACCAATGAAACGGACATGATACGTATAAAATATATAGAGGCCAGGAAATATGTAAGGTCGCGTAGTGCAGGAGCACAAGCGTGAGACTGTAAACGCGACAGGCTGTGGGTTCGATTCCCACTCGAGGAAATGAAGTATTTAATATTTTCATTTTCCCGCCACTCAACATGCAATGTTGCGGCGGATTTTATCACAATTCGAGTCTAAAATTTATTTTAAAAAAATACTAGAATTGATAACATCAAGAAGAATAGTAAAAATACAAAGCAAATATTATAAGAATATTGCGTACAACCAGTCATATATTACATTGGTGACAATTTATGCAAGAATGTATACATAATTTGAATAATAATATTATATACTTCATTAAATTATATCTCTAGTATTAAATCTTATGCTAAATACAAAGTAAATACTTTAAAAAATAATATCCTAATATCCTGCATAATATCCTACATATTATAAGCATAGGTAATTCGTTAGTCTATTTCTTTGCTCCGTGAGTCGTGAGTTTTGTGTAGTTAATATTTGGTTCGTGCAAGTACACAGCCAGCCCCGACTGCAGTGTTAGCACTCGTGACGTATGAGCAAACATAGGGGCAGAACTCTGAATACGCAGTTCTACTGCTTCCTAGCCAAAGTAGTTTAGTGGGCTATGGGGATATTTCATTCAAGTTTGCTTATTTGTATGGATATAGTCGTGTATGGGCTTGCTATGTTACTGTTACATTTTTGGTAACAATTTTAAAAATGGGTACAGATCTTATTATGTATTTTATATACCTATAACTCTTCTTCTAGCTTATTATTATACGAGTTTTTAAAACAAATGTGTTATTTAGTTTGTCGTACAGAAAAAAATATTAAAATTATTGGTACATAATGTCTATACAATATATAAAGACTATTTAATTATGCGCCATTTTGTTTATAAATAAATTCAAATCTTATATAATATGCATAATAGGTTATGCATGTAGATTATGACTAATGCATTCGGCGTTCAACTATGTTAATAGTATGTTAATACAGTAAGCTTAAATTTCCGGGTGTATGCAGTTATATTGCAAGTTTGCGTAATTTACCAATTTAGCTTCATTTGCACTATAAGGCCTCATTTTAAAGGGAAGTAGGTACTTACACAAAAGATGTTGATAACGCGGTGAATTTCATATAAAAGGGCCAGATGTAAGAAAAATTTCTCTAAACTTTAATTTTCGTAATTCAACGTAACTGTACTTCGCGCTAGAACACTGCCGTACCATCCTTTTCTGAAAACATTTTGGTATATTTTCGTGTTTCTATTTGATAACCTCTGGATAGGTGTAAATTATTGTTTTCTAGTAACTTATAAACACACACCAGAACCTCCATATTTCCAACTTGGCCTTTGACATATAACATACTTAATTATATGTAAAAAATGTTTGTAAAAAACAGCCCTTTAAATTTTGAGGATTATTATTCTAATATGTAGGTAAGACAGTATGCGTACACACTAACTTGAACGTGGGGCCCTATACGTTGCGAACAAAGCAAGTCAAATAAAATTCTCTACAATCGTTAGAGCGCAATACGGATAGACTTAAATTGTATTTACTCTTACCCCTACAACTTTTATTAACTTTAACTTAGGAGGTACTGCTATTTATATATACGTAGGTACACCCGAGACCCGAGAGTTAGTGTCTGAAGTACTAAAGCATATTATTAATGAAAATATAAATGATATTTTAATCCACAACTAACATTGTTCATATTCACGTTTGCTAGTAATCCACATAAATATAAGGTTATCGTTGATATCCGCTAAATTTAGTTGAAAATTTATATAGGTTTATTTGTGAACATTAAAAATAGCCTATGGCTATACTCTAGCCAATATGCAAGAGCCGATTGCATGCGTTATTTATGGTAAAATGAATAAAGCAATTTAACCGGAAGTATATGATGACATTTGGCGCACAGCTCAGCGAATATCCGAGCTGATGAGTTATTCCGCTATTTACTGAATTCAATTTGAATTTGTCACGGCTTGTGTGTTGCTTGTGGGATTGTAAACGTCGACATTGTATTTTATTAAAGCTTAACTATTATTGTTGAATACTACAATGTTCCATTATATAATAGTATCGAGGCCGACAGGACGTTGCAAATGGGAGTTAGAGTATATAGAATTAATGCCTAACTGAGGTATAGTGTAGTTATAAAGAAACTAACAATCAATCGGCAATATCAATATTATATCTGATTATTTATAAATAATTAACTTATACTACCGTAAGTAGTAAGACTCCTTTCTCCTTTTTTGCAGTTTGAGAAGTAGTAACTTTCCTTTCACCTTGTATATTTTGTCTTTTCATTGAATTCATTGTAAATACTAAGGCAAAGATAGTTTTATCTAGTTAGATCTTAATTATGCAACGCTTAATGATCGGTTGATATTGTTAATTCATCTTATGCAGCTTTTACTTTCAAGATCTCGAGACATGAGGTGGAACTTGAAACATATATTTTTTTAGCGGTCTTTGTTTTAGCAATGAGATGATTATTTGCAACGAGAAGTACAAATACACCTATAAAATACATTATTCGAGTACGTCGTTAGGTAGATACTGCTATCAGCATATAAAGTGCTTGAAAAGTGCTAAAAATGTAAAGTGAGTAGCTCAGTCCACTCTACGAAGAGTAATGAAGAAAGAGTCAACTATTGAATTTTATCCGGTTGTTGCAATATTGGCTTTTACTAGCTTCGAATTATTTCGTAAATTAATATTGTTCAAATTTACTTTAAATAACCGATTAAGTTTCAAACTTTGTAAAAATATTATACAAATATTAGTTTTAGTGACTAATGATTTCTAGAGCACCTATAAATATTTATATACATCGCTAACGATTAGTCCATTTTTAAATAGTTATCTGTGGTCGACATTACAATCTTATAAGAGCAACACAATGATGTGCACTATATTTAAAATATTTATAATTATAATAAATATTTATACAAAAAGTATGTTGCTGTGAAATATCTAACGCTGCATCGTCTAAATGGAAATGGTGTTCTGGAATGGAACATATGAACAATGCATTTAGTGGGCTTTAAATAAACGAAAAGCCTAAACAATTTTTAATTGCGCTATGAAATAAATTATAAAGTAATTTCAGCTATGTATTTTTATTTCTCATTCCTCCCGCTACCGCTTGTTGGTTTTTCGTAGGCATGAGAACGATTTATTGGACTTACGAAAAATAAATATAGAACCAAAATTGATAAAACACTCTGGACACTGATCCTGTTTTATTATCTTTATATGTCGTTCTTATATTGTGAAACAAATGTTTTACGTTATATATTGTATTAATAAGAATGATTTATGTTCGTCAAAGTAAAAGCTATTTAAAGTTATGGTAAAGTACATGGTCACTAGCGGTGGTCGCAGCGGTCGTCGGTGGACGCGCGGCGACTGACAGGTAATATCCGGGTGATACATTGTTGTCCTCATTGCGGATGTAGAGCACTCCACTGACTCTTTATATTCCAAAAATTTTACTTTTGAGTAAGATATTACTTTTAAAATAAGTAAGATAAATACATACATATAAATTTAATCTAAGGATTTTAATAGCAACAAATTATTATAACTACTCTTTGTAGTTTACTTCTGTAACTTGTGATTCTTGTAACCTTCCTCTTCCAGATTTCAACGATCGACAACGTCTGCCTATAATCGTAAGCGAGTTGGCAGGCTGGCAGGATTAAGCGAACAGATAAGATTGTCGACTTGTTTTAATTATGGAGACTTATAAACCCACCATAATTCTAATTTGTGCTTTTATCAAAGGTGACTTGATTTAAGGTTTTAACTTGATTTAAGAAAGTTGAGCCGTTTGAAGATTCTGAAAGACCAGCTCTTTTATAGTAATTTATTATTCATAACTTTTTAGGTCGGATTATTTTAATTGTCAATGATTACTTTAAGCTACAATTTCTCTGTTATACCTACAATGAAAAAGAAATGTTTACCTGTAAATTAATTTCAATAGCGTAATTTTATCTTAAAAATATCGACACTACCAAGTAAATAATTACATACCTACTTGTTTATTCTGAGCCTTGTCTCTCAACGTTGCCACACCAGAATCAAATATCCACATTTGTAACATTAATAATATGGAATCATAAATTATCTAAAGTACATTTTACGCTGCTAAGTCTACAGTTAGGGTTGTGAATAACATTTTTTTTAGTTTCACGTTGTGTCCCGCACATTTCAGAATAGGAACAGCGAGCCTAGAATATTAGTGTTAAGACACTCCGTTCCCAAAAAAGCTTCCGTTCCCCATTTTCCGGAAGTATTCTGGAAGTATTGAGTTGCAGAGTTCCCGCTTTGTCTTGTTACTAGACCAAGGATATGAAAATATTAAATAGTTTATTCCTGAAAGTCGGATTCAAATCTACAACCGTCACGTTTAGATAATGAAAAATTATTTAGTTGCTCTACTTTTATATAATAACTTGTACATAGTTGACGCATATTAAGAACTAGGGGCCCGCTCGCGGTTTCACTATTGGTTTCACTAAATATTATTTTTTCTTTTCATTATTAATTTCTGTCTCCATGACTACGTCCTAGTGACGTTATGCAAAATTTGAGACTCCTACCATTTGTAGTAACGAAGATTCATACAAACTTTCGACCCCAAAAACAACCCCTTAGAAGTCGAATATTGCAAATTCCCGTCTTAGCGAGCACCTACGTCCTATAAATAACTCCTATGCAAAATTTGAGATTCCTAGCACTTGTAGTTTCTGAGATTTCGTGATGAGTGAGTGACCTTTCGATTTTATATATATAGATAATATTTTAATATAATTCTTAACAGTAAAAGCGACATCCCTACAAGTACCAGCTGTCACAGATTGCCATACAATGAACTGAATATTCTAGCGAGTGTAAGAGCGCGTGTACACTGTCATAGTTAGTTCCTATTTGATAGTTCAACACAGCATAATGCAGAATGCGTTTAATTTTAATTAATTGTGGAGAGGAATGTACGTTGATTTTATGCGTAATAATTTATTGAATATTCTAAAGGAGTTGTATAATGTTTTACATCTATAATACAACGTGATTATTTTTCAATAATAGCTTACTAGTTAATGAATTAAATAAATAACCCCTGTTGCTATTAGTACTAGATACTTATTGTGACTACTGCTTAGAAACATTGCTTTATATTTAAGTTATAGATATTTTGCCACTACTAGGTATCGAAGCCAATTTCCATTTTAACACTCAATTTAATTAGTTATCGGAATAAAATATTTTAAGGCCGTTTTTTAAATATAATAAAACTTAAAACAGTTTTAATTATAATTTGAATAGGTAAAACATGTGTTTATTTTACAGTAAAGGAGTATCTTGTGGTATTTCGTGATTGAAAACATAATTATAAGTCCATAAAGTCCATACAAACAAAGTCGAGGACAGCCACTAGTTCTTAATAACATAGTGTTTTATAAGTACCCTAAACACGATGCAACACGATCTCCATATTCACCCCCACTTTATATTTATGCGCAATCATGAAATATAACCTATACGTTTTATATAAGAAAAATGGCAACCAGATGTTAAAACATATTTAGATCCCAGAGTCGTTGCAGCTCGCCGTCACATTACTGTGATATATTTTGTTCACATTCTGCGAACTTAGTTCTTGTTTCGGTATGCTGCAGTTACGTGAGAATACAATTTAGTATAATATTTGACAATGTTATGTCTTGTAGTATAAAAAATAAATCTTAATTATAGAGAAATGTTTAGACAAACTTATAGAAATTAGATAAAAGTATTTTGAAGACACACAAAAAGGAACAGTAAAATTTCGTTTAAAAAATCGTTATATGTGAAAATATGACCAACTATCAAGATAATTTTCATTGTACTCTGAAACAAACATTTAAATAGTCCAACCGTGTAGTAGGTACATGGTTGGACGGTTTAAATGTTCATTTCAATGTTCTCATTCATTGACTAATTTATTTTGAATACTCGTGCAGTATCTAATGCCTCTCTTTGTTGTTATAAAAGCAGTGCATGCTTACTAGCATAATACACTTTTATAAGTGTAAAATGCAAACAAAGCAAAAAGTTCACTCGAATTACTGAAACAAATTATACAACACATTTCATTAAAAACACCTCGAGGCGTCCTCATGTTCTGTACTTGAATAAAACAATACTATTTAAATGTTAATTTTAACAAAAATAGTTCTTATTGCTTTAGAGTTCATTCTACGAAAGTTTGTGCAATATTTTTATAGTCCAATAACAATTCGTTGTAGTAAAGGTATGCGATATATCTAATGCTGATATATTATACAAGAACTTAGCGCATTCTAAGAACACAACTATTCTTTTCGTGTTATTCTGAAGACATTTATTGGATGTAGATGTATACGTTTAAGTTCTCTTCTAAATAAATGCTACGTGAAAAATATTGTTGGGTCTAGAAAAAATATATATATTTGTATTTTAGGTAGTTAGAACGATACATTTTAATAATAATCTATTCTTTTTTTTCAATAAATATAAAAAATCTAATGAATAAACGCTAATAAATATTTTAACAAATGAGCTTCACAATTCTCGTATCTATAAAATTGACATTCGGTTTATACTTTTTACTTATTAAAATGGTCGAACAAAGATACGAAGCTATTTGTCAAAGTCACATAACTGTATTTTAAATTACTAAATAAAAATGAAGAGAATTGTGATCTCGAAGGAAATTAATACTTATTGTATGTGGATTATTGTATCTTCACTCGCTATTACTATGTTCGAATACGGCTATCAAAAATAATGAGCGCGACGGCTTTTGAAGAATCCTTATATCCTTCCCTCGAAATAATACACTTCATAGCAGAACTCCATATATAATTATAGCAAACGTGAGATTTAACCAGAATTTTTCAGGACCGACGTATGGGAATAAATTTGAATAGTTAGTTGCGTGTGCGGTAAACTTTTTGCTTGTACTCACCATTTTTAATTTATAGTTTATAATTGAGTTTACAGTTCATCTCCGACTATAGTTGAAGTAATTTATGGAAGTGTTATTCGGTCATATTTCCGAGTAAAACTTCAATTAATTACGAGTTAACGAACGAATTTATAAATAACAAGTTTTACGTTAATAATTACGTTGATATTATCTCAACATTTTACATACTAATTATATGACATTATTCTTTACCACAAATGTGAGCCATTGCCGTTTGAATGTACATTTTAAAAGTCATAAAATGCTATGACGTGCACAGTATAGTACCTACAAAGTAATACTGCATACCTATTGAATATTAGTAACTCGTACTGAATGCTTATTAAAACATGTTTTTGATATCCGGTTCACTAACGATCTTTTAAGCTATTTTACTAAAAACAACTTCCTTTTTTACTTAAAAGTATAAGTTAATTTCCTGAGCTTGACTTTCAAGTCTATATAAAAATAGAATTATAAGAAATTGTTTTCGTAAAATTATCAATATACTTTTTAACTTAAATTAAAATGAAGCAGATTTATAAACAAAATATGCCTATTTATAAAATTAGATATTGTATATTTATATGTAAGTATAGATTGTCCTCTAATAGCTTCCAATGCCATAACAATATACAATGCGGTATTTTTAAATCAGGCGCTGCTCGTTAAACCACCCTGTGTAACGTTATACGGCAACTGTCATTACCCATGTACGAGTGTTCACGGAAATTTGGTATAAAATAATTTGGTTTGAAATACTGCGCATGTTCTGCAAACAGAGCGGACTTTATGAAAATGGATAAAATTTATTATTCGTGTTATTTGATGACTCTTTAAATATATTATGTTTGGGCGAAATGATTTATTCTTTAGCGAGAGTTATACATTTTAAATGTTTAATAAAACATATGCACGAGTGTAGGCACTTGTCGTCTGATATTTCGATATTAAATTCATTCCCAATAGTTAACTGAATTCATCTGTACATATGCTAGTGAAAATTTTGAGAAATATCTGGCTTCTGAACCAAATTGTAGCCAATTATTTAAGTCGATACATAAGTTACTAATTTATATTTTATAAGGTCTCCCCCTACTTCTTTTAACTCTCTTTTCATTACTTGGTAATTAATTTCACGTGTGATATAATTTATATAACTTTTTGTTGCTCTTAAGTTGTTCGAAGTAATTTTTTCGACGTTGTTAAATGTAGTTTTTCATCTCATTTTGTTGATATATTCGTAGGTATAAGTTTGTTTTGTAGAATATTCTGCATGACCATACAATATGTATGTATCATTTTTCATTTTAAAACTTGAACATAAATATCAAAGTTATCAGAATAGCTTATGTCGCGAGCACTTCTGAATTTTTGATATTCTTAAAGTACTTCGCTAGTTGCATCAAGTTTTAAATTTACAGCTCTGTTATCTCATACACGTCCATACATCCATATACATGTAGTTGTAAAGAGTATTTGGTGTCAAAAGGTAAAGAATGTCACAGGAATCGTCCTCTACGAATATGTGTCATATAGTTTTTTAAAACAAGCACTATTAACGATCCGGGTGCTTTATTGTATTCTAGTCGTTTATAGTACTAAACGGTTACAATAATCAGACCTCATATTTTACATAACATATTATATAAACGTTAGTAGTTAATAGTTTTTTTTTAAAACAAAAATATTTTTTCATTTAAAAACGTTTTTGCTACGTACATTTTATACGCTTTTATATTTACGTACATTTCTTGTCTCGCGGGTCGTCGTCACGTGTATAATTTAATGTATTTTATTGTAATCTATGACAAAACCAAGTTAATAAAAATATCAAACAGAAATTACCTGTAAATAAATGCGAAGAGTTTCCTTATGACATTTATACTAGGAAAATACATATTAAATTCACGCTGAACATTTATATTCTCATAACGACATCGTTTTTATCTTTTAATTGCAATCTTCAATGCACCGATGTGGACTCACAACGCAGCCTCAGCCTCATGCTGCATGATGCGCCGTCTGCGGTCTGCGTGACGCCTGCAATTGTGAACACTCTCGCAGACGGTGCACGCTGCACGCGCTCCTCACAGCGTGAATAGAAACACACGGGCTACGACTTGCGTATGATTTATAAATGAGCTTGCGGTTACTATATGTAACTACAAGTACATATATAAGCTTTAAAGCTTCAAAATAAGCTCTAAATAAACGTTAGTGTTATGGTACAATCATTTGTATACGTTAGCTGCCTTCAGTAAGTAGAAATTTTGTTGATTTATATTTGGCGGATTAGATTTGTTTTCTCTCATAATAAATAAACACAATTGGGTTTTCAAATGTAGGTTATGTAAACACATGTTTTCAGTTTTTTGGCCAGCCTAACAGAAACATTTTACATTTTCCATGTGTTTGATACGCACATCAACATAAAAAATATGTATGTTAAAAAAGAATTATCATAATTTCCCCATATTCAAAAATATGTATCGTATAAAATTAATTTTCAAATCAAATTAAGAATTTTTCTAATATTTCTGTACATTGATTGACCTTTTTAAATTTAAAAAAAAAACATTACTTCTAAAATAAATTATATTTGTATTTGTATATCAAGAAATATATATTTTTTTAATAATAAGAGCGTTATTTCAACCAAGCCATTTGGACTACGTCTTAGGCTTTGTTTAGAAAGGTTATTTTTAACGCAATACCTTTCCGTGTGTATTTCTCTACAGGAAGGAGATGATTACTTTGGTTGTATGACTCTATTACATTTTGAAGAGTTTGACTTCCGCATGAAATGAGTCCATTAATGTAGTCGTATATGCGGTCCTACGCTAGTTTAGTAGGGCATTACCTTACAAATACGCGTTTCAGAAATAGAACACTTTTTTAGGCTCAGTCTACGGAATGTACTAATTTTTGGAAATCCATCAATTTCTTAATAGATTTGTACACATGTATTTTGTTTTGCTCCTTTTCCCCTGCTTGCTTTTAGTGTTAATTGTTTTATAATAATGTAGAATTCGTATTGTTATTATCGTTACTATCGTATTAACCCAGAATAGAAAATAGCTGGGTAGACAGAAGGAACCTAAGAATCAAGTGTCAAGATACTTCTGCCAAAATTCTGGAGGCATTGAGTGTTGAGTGCCTGAAATTAACACCGCGCTTTGTCTAGTTACTAAACCTAGGAAAATTAAAATATTAAATATTTCATTTCTTCGAGTGGAAATTGAACCTACAACCTGTCGCATTTACTGTCGCACGTTGTGTCCCTGCGCTGGTCGCAATAATTATAATGTTTTAGAAAAATGACTTAAATTTACAATATAAAATATGCACCTCATATCTTGTAAAAAAATTGTTATAAGATTGACAAAATATCCAACAAAAATGTATACAGACGTACAAATAGCTGAAGAAATTCGTTATTCCGAGCATAAATCATACCGTACGAAACAATAAAGAATTACTCGGTCATTTACGGTTCACTGGTGAATGCTCTCAAACGTTCTGCTCGTACATACTGCCTCACCCCTTCCGGCGTTCGACAAACGTACGCCACATCCGTGCGTATTTCAAGCGTACCATAAATAATTTAGTATTATGTACTAGAGCACTCTCTTTAATCGTTTCATATGACATCACCGACAAATTTTGCGAAATTCTGTGGTAATGTTACCTTTGTAATTACATAGTAATGTGTAAACGCCAGAGAGAAGTTAATGCCACCGCAATCATTTGTAGACACACAAAGAAGAAAGTGATTGAGCTAAGGGTGCTTTATTATGAAGCGCAGGACACGACTCGCTTTAACGGTTACGCGGCAATGTTCGCTTTAGTAAACATCTAATATGTATTAGGGATTTATTTATATTTCCTTAGTATTGTTTATGATGATACGTTAAATGCGAAAGTAAATATGTATGATTTTCAGCTTAAAATTGTGTTTTATATGTTTTTTTATTTAATTTACTACAGAAATGTTTATTTATTGTTTTTATATTGTCATTGTTTAAAACTAGAAATACTTAACGTCAATAAACTTCATTGTGTGAGTGACGGAACTTAACGTTTCCGTTTGTCTTTACTATAGCGAGGAAATTAAAATAATTTAAAAGAAATAACCATTTCCCCTTTTTTATCTAATTGGTGATATACAGTATATATGTTTGTATAATCTATAAATATTTATTACTATATTGCAATAAATTGCATTTTTGTATAATTTACTCAATATTTAACCTTCCTGTACCCGCGCTAAATAGTGTAACACCTGTACCCGCGCACGGTGTGACGGACCGAAACCTTAAAATCCGTTTTTTTCTATTTTTTTGGGAAAACCTATTGGAAACTTATATTGTATTTAAAGTTAGGGATATGTTTAATAAATTAAACCATTTTTTTTTCAATTATTTGCATTTATTATTGTTGCAC
The DNA here is from genome assembly GCA_016802625.1 of Heliconius numata. NCBI lineage: Eukaryota > Metazoa > Arthropoda > Insecta > Lepidoptera > Nymphalidae > Heliconius > Heliconius numata. The sequence goes on from JAEBDU010013093.1 coordinate 443,775, forward strand.
AGTCTTCAGAAACAGCCATTGAAAAACATTAGTTATTCTTACATACTAAGATAAAATGAACCAAAATTAAAATTCTTCTTCAACATAACATAAATATCTTCGTAAATCTTCTAGATAACAGAACTAGGAATAATAAAATAAAATCTAATCCTCTTGAGATTCATTACTATAGCAATAAGAGCATACCATAACCGCGTGTTCCAAACAAAAATATTTTTTGCAAGTAAGGCAGTTGTAACACGTTTTATGGTTTTTTTTCGAACTACAAAAGTTACAACAACCTTGGCCTAAGTTGTTAGCGGTACCTGATGATTCTGGATCGTCTAGTTTGCAGATTTCAGCACACCTTTGTCGTATCATTCTCGGTAAAGAAGTAGTTCCCGCCCGTCTCCTCAACTGCGCGTCAATGAGTTCATACGACAGTTTTTCCAGAAAAATTCTTCTTTAAATTTTTTTGTTAGGATTATTTTGTGAAAATATAATATATGTATTAATTCCTGCAACATTCATCAAGCTATAAAAAACCACCACAGGCCACCTATTAGTACCTCTAGCGACATTATAGGTTTCACACATTTTGGTATCGTAATTCATGTTCAGTATCCGTATTTTCTTCTCTTACTTCAACGTGATCTTCCACCTCGCTGTCATTTTCATCCTCGTAATCTGTATCCTGTCCAGCTTCATCCAACATTGGTCTTATCTGCTCCTCATTCATATTTTTACTCATATTTTTTTTATTTCATATATAGCATAAATACTCTGAAATATCATAATAAAATTAAGGTAAAACTATGGTAAAAATGTATACGAGTAAACTTCTTTACAAAAAATATGCAAACTATAAAATAAATCTACGAAAATCATGAAAAATAAAAAATATTACTCACCAAAAGTAATAACAAGTGTACCCGCGCCGGTCTCTGGGACCGAATGACGCTCAGTTCACCCAAATGTGGCCCCCACTCAAAGTCACACGGCACGTCAATTTCAAGATCGTATCAAATTAGGCAAGTACTAGAAAGTTCATTAAACTAGCATTATCCGTTCTTTATTTAAAATCGTAAAATCATTCTGTCGGTCTCTCAGACAAGTGCGCGGGTATAGGAAGGTTAATCCACCTGTAAAATAATGTTTACTTAAAACGGTCGCGGTTTCGATATCAACATGCATTTGATTTGACGTTGCGGTGGTGGTTAGTACTGATGTTGACAAACGTTGCTATTATAGGAAAATTTTCATATGATAATGTAGATAAATTGAATGTATATTGCACATCATCGTTTTGAAATTACCGCCGTATATTAGTTTAACACTAGAAGCGCCCCCGTCCCATTTTTGACCCAAACGCAAGTTTGATTGTATATAACTTTTTTATTTGTTAATTTATGTAGATGAATTTTTTTTACTATTACCAATTTTACACCTTTATTTAATTAAAGATATAAATAATTTTATAGCAGTCATACTTTTTGAAAAAAAATTAGATTTACCTAGAACTGCCGCTGGGTCATTTTTGTCCCGCCATTATTATTTTGTTATTTGAGGGTATAATTTGACATATTTTCATGCCTCGGGGACGAGGTGGAGGTGAAAGGGCGATGCGGGGGCGGAAAAAAATTGAATAGTAGGTTTAGCAGTCAATGCCTAAGTTTTTAGGGTTCTGTAGCTTTTAAGGAAAAAAAAACCCTTATAAGATCATTTTTTTGTCCATCCGTCTGTCTGTGCCTTTATTTCAGGAATGCTTGGAGAAATCGAGTTGATATTCATATGAGTATATGAATATCAACTATATGACGATCGACAGTCCCTTAATTTCCTGAAAAAGCGCCCTTAAAAAAAGATATGACCATTTACATAGTAAAAAACGTGTATTTCGACACTATAAAGGGAATCAAATTAATAAGGTACTTTCAGTGAACTTAGAATTATGAAATTTGGCAGCTAGCATCTACATGTAGTACAAGTACAGGAAAAAATCTGAAAACTATACATTTATGTATAAATATTAAAAAATAATAGCCTGAAAAGTAGGGTAAAATTGGTGTCAATACTAAATTTTGCCGCTAGTTCAAGTGAGGTATCAGATGAAAGGATGACTAAGCTAGGCTTGAATTTCAGAAAAAACACTCGATACCAAATGTGGACAATTGTAGGGTAGGTAGAGGGAACCTGGGAACCTAGTGCTATGCACTCCGCTGGTATTTTCCGCCAAATTCTGGAGGCATTACCACGCAATGTTCATCATCATCATCATCATCTGTGATGTATCAGTGATGAAGAATATATTAATGCATTACTTGGCCTAATAATAATATTAACTAATTTCAATAACTTATAATTTTGTAAGAGTTATTCAGTTAGTTGTCACGACCTTAGAACGTATTTGAAATATTTGATTCTTTCTTTGTGTTTTGTTTTTTGGTACTTTTATGTTTGTTAAATAATAAGAATTGATTATTAAAGATGGTCTACATACTTTACGATTTATTTTAATAATATTTTTTTTGTATTATACCAACAGTCAACATAATAAGTAGAATGGGACAAATTTGTCACGACGGCGGTTCTAGGGGGGTCTCAATCTTCGGCACTTCTAGTGTTAACGTGTTTATTTAAACTGATTTATTAGGTTGTTGGTTTTCATTGCGGTTATAGTAATTGTGAAATCATTAAACCTCTATTATGAGTGTAATAAGTTTATAGTTTTTTAGTTTGGTTAATATGGTTGCTACGAATTAGGATTGTTTCTTAATTAGGATATATATTTCAAATACACTAGTAACATACTAATTATGTGTGTCCAAAAACAATATTTCACAAAAACTCTCTTTTAAACTTTCAATAAAAGATTATAATAGAACATTGTTAGAATAAGCGTAAATTATAAAATATAATTGTTTTGTTAGCTTTATATTTATTAAAAATTCATAGACGCAATTAACGCTGCTATTCAAACAATTATCGTAGCAATTACTAAGCTCTCGTTGTTCTACGATTGAAGGCTTATTACCAATATCTAAAACAGTTGAGGTTTTCATCAACTTCAACATGCATGTGAGTGTCGTTGCGGTCGCGGCTACGCCCAGCTGATGCGAACACGGGACTACATTATTATGCTATTTTCATATTATACTGTTAATTAATTTCATGATATAAACTAATTACATTCAATATACTTTACTGTAAATCTATTCACATTCAACCTATTTAATTATGACCACTCGACGATCTAAATTTATTTATTTCCCATAACTTTTCTAATTGATAGTTACGTTTTGTTTAAAGGATTGATTTGTTTACTGCTGCTATACGATTTATTAATTTAGCACTTCTGTATACCTGGAATTCTTTTTCTTAAGAATTTCTTAAGACTGTATAAAGTATAAATTGTAGTAATGATTGTATTTTATATCACCGAAAGATTCTTTATTTACTTATTAATAAGCGAGAAAATATAATAAAAATTCTGTGTATAATCGAAATTATATTATAAATATTGAATATAACACAATTGACATACAAATCATTGTGCTTAAATAAAACCTTAAGTAATCATTCCGCTATTATCAACTCTGTTCACCGTTACAACAATTGATTAGGTTCCTAGGTTCCTTCTGCCTATCCGGCTATAATCGGGGTTCAGTATGCAGCTAAAAAAATTTTAACCTCTCAGTGTAGCGAAAACCAATTGTTGTTTTTGACGTCAATGTTTATAAAATAAACATACATATAAATTAGCTGGCTCATAATAAATACAAATAAAGATGAACTACCGAAAGCGTGTTTTCATTACGTCTAAAAACATAAATTAGCATTTAAAATTTATTATTGTTAGATATTAACATTTAGGCCTCTCATAATATCATCATTTATTTTATTAAAATAACTTCCATTAAAATTAATAAGTTTCATAATATCCTCTCATTTGAATTTAATTGCCGACATAAACTGAATAATAATAGTGATAGGACACTGTAGTGGCTATTTAAATGTTAATGTATAAAATAGACTGTATTAGATGCTGATGTCAATTTAAAGAGTTTTAAACCTAAGAAATAATATACTACTATAACTATGTCGCCCACATTATTATGTATAAACAACTGTATTCTGAATATTATTTTGCTGTCATATTGTATTCTTAAGAAATCAAAAATATGTGATAAGAACAAGAAATTATTTGATCAAATTTTTTTTTTTAATTAATCTGTACCTGTGATGGATACACTTATTAAAATATATTTTTGCAATCCTAAACAGCAAAATATGTTTCAAGATAATGACAACGAGTTCGTCTTATCAAAGTAATTTACGAACGGTTTTACGTCCTATTGTTTCGAGTTTTATGCCTATCCTATTACTTTTATGTTTCAACAGCTATAGATTATAGGAAATTATTTTTAAATAATAGGTAATGCTTGAGTGACTCAGAATAAAGTCGTTATTTTGACTTAGTACTTGTTAATTATATTATCTTCATTATTTCTTTTTTTTTAACTTCATGAATCAGGGAACCTAGTGTATACCCTCTGTTCTGAAATCCGAATTCTCGAAGCATTGTATGTTTAATGACGGAATTCATGCCACGCGCTATCTCGTGACCAGAGCAAGGAAATAAATATGTTAAATATTTCTTTCCCCCCGAGTGGAAATCGAATCCACAACCATCGTGTTTTATAGTCGCTCGCTTGTGCCCCTGCGCTAGAAAGGCCTCATTAATTTAATTAAATTAATCAGCTTCACGCTGTATCCCGCACATAGCATGGTAGGCAGAGGGAACCTAATGTTAAGACACTCCGTTCCCCGCTTTCTGCCGAATTCTGAAGGCATTGCGTGTTGAGTGGCAGAACTCAACGCCGCGCTTTGCCTCGACACCAGAGCTAAGAAATGGAAGTATAAACGTCAATAAATATTTCACTTCCTCCAGTGGGGATCAAACCCACAACAGTCGCGTTACAGTCACACTCTTGTGCCGAAACGAAGGAAACTTGAAACCAACGCAAGCCTTTGTAACCTGCTATAAGTAGTATAGAAGAAACTATTATAGTACGTATTTCCTAGTAGTCTCGAAACCGTGTGTTAATAATAAGTAACAAAAATAAAGAAAAATAAATCTTATCATAATAATTTATGACCTAATTAGTTTGTCTTACGGTATAAAACGCATTAGACTCGGTGACAATTAAAAAAATTATGAATTACGAACTCAATTAATGCGCTTGCACAGCTCACCTATATATATATCCAGTATTATTTCGCAATCGTCATTCTAGATTTTATTATAACCACTAGTCTCGTGTACAAGGCGATACAAAGCCGCGTTAATAATGAAAATATTCAGTTGCTTCGTCCTGCTCGTTGCGGTCGCTATGGCTAGCTGTGATAAGCCACACTACGACGTCAATGACGCTCCGGCATTATTCGAGAAGTTCGTGAAAGACTACAACAGGCAGTACAAGGATGAGGCTGATAGGAGGGAGCATTATGAAGCTTTCGTGAATTCCTTACATCAAATCAATGAAGCTAATGCCAATAGTGACTCTGCTACTTTCGATATTAACCAGTTCTCCGATTATACACCTGAAGAACTGGAAAAAATGAGGGGCATTTTACGTGCGTTTTATTAGTACTGTCATAAGTATACTGATTATGTCTCGTTAAATTGTATTTACTTCGTATCGTAGATCGAAGAATCCAATAGAACTAATGCTATCATTTCATTTTAAAATTGAAACAAATATCTGTTAATTGAGAATCTTGTAGTTAACAATTATTTTTTCTATCGGTAATATAATTATCTATTATTTAGTGAAAGTTAAAAAATATTATATAAAAAAAATATTATATAAAATATTATATAAAAATAGTTATATAATCAGTGGCGTCTGTAAAATCAGCTTCACGCTGTATCCCGCACACAGCAGAGTTGTGGGTTTCGAGCACCGCTCGAGTGGGAATCGAACCAACAACCTGACGCGTTCACAATAACACTTTGTGCCCTAGCGCCGCGACTGGCCTCTTAGCTAATATATTATTTTATTGAGTTTTATAAAAACTAGTCCAAGTGGGGAAAATAAAATAATGTGATTCCCTGTTAAATCGTTCTTAACAATAAAATGTCAGATTATAAAATTAATTAGACATTAAAACAAGACACGAAAAACTTACGTAAAGTATTTCAAAGTGAATATTTATTAATGAGTTTTAATTTTGTTTCCAGCGCACTAAGTTCCAGAAAATCCTGACTGAGACAATGAGTAGTTACTACTTTCGCTATGTTCTACGATCCTTGTATATTTAGGACAACGTAGACTAAATAAATGCTATCAATAATTTATTTATATTTATTATATAAATACATCTTTATTAACCTTATCAATTCTTCATTTGCTTAAAAAATATGTTACAGTAGAAATAAATTTTTAACTGAACATATTATGATGACTTATTGCACTATGGCACCTGCGCAGGTATATTAAACATTGTCTAGTCGTGGCGCAGGGCTATTAGCTTGTGACTGTAAGCGCATGTTGTGGGTTCGATCTCCACTCGAGGAAATTAAATATTTAATATTGTCATTTCTTCGCCACTCAAAACGCTCTCTAAAAGATCTATATTAAAACATAAGTACACTAAAATAGATATTATAATATATTATAATTCTAACACCATAGGGTATTTGCAAGAATTTATCAAATAATGAATATTACATAGATACCCATTCAAATAAATAAGAGTTGTTTACGTACAGCATTAATATCGCACAATGAATCCTATAGTTAAATTTAATTATTACCGTTTCAAGCGCCATTGTTACCGATATAATTCAACCATTCCACTGACAGCTACAGTACGTAATAACAATAAGAGCTTAATATTATTTCTGTAAAATGCCGCTTAAAATTATAAATTCGGCTTTATATTGTTATTATTGAATATTCATTTAGTATTTTTTATTATTGTTTAACATTGCCTGTATTTAATTTCAATTATTGTTATCTGCACAGTGAATCACAAGTTATTAAATATGAACTACGAGTTTGTCTTTTGAATGCGATGTACTACTATTGACATATGTTTTACAATTGAGTTGCTGTGCTCACTGCCCAGCCTCTACAGATTTATGACCTGATACCCTTCTTGATGCATCTATTCGCAGACATCTCTGAAGATGTCTGATATCAATCTCCCAAGATATATCTGAATATATCTTGGGAGATTATGAACGTATGAATACTAATTAGAACATACATGGATCTAAATAGAATAGAAAATAAACTAAATATCCACTTTTCTATGCAACGCATCACGTAAGCATCAAGTAAAACGGAAATAAAATAAATAAATCAGCTTCACACACACAGCAGGGTAGGCAGTGGGAACCTAGTGTTTATACACTCCGTTCCCCACTTTCCACCGAATTCTGGAGGCACTTGACTTCCTAAAAATTATTGCGATGACAAATTGAGAACATTACATTCCAGTATCTTTTCACAAACTACAAAATAACATAACGAGTATGTCGCTGACGTATGTGTTATAAAGTTATGATTGATATAATAAAATATATTAACATTTTAATAATTCATCTTGTTTATCAGCACGTGGAATACGATATTATACATACAAACAAAATTATCTATTTCCAAAGCACTGATATATCATCTCTTCGGTGATTTATTACCAATATCGACAGTGATGGGCGTCACGTCCCCGTCACGTGTTATACGCAGTCGGTAAAAAAACCGTCTTGTAATGAGCGTGACATAAATCATTGAATATTAATGACACGCATGACGAACTCTATATGAACGGGCCGACTTGCAATAATTGCGCATGATCATAGATTTTATACGTTAGCTAAAACAATTCTTTCGTGAGTCTGGAATAATAAATAAGTAATATAACTGTCTGGGATCCTCGTAGATATATTAATATTAAGTTCAAATTTTAATATAAAATATATGACCATAAAGCCTCAAACAACATTAAGGTTAGTAGTATGTTATTACTATTATTATTGAACACGCTCTGACTTAAAAACGACTCTCACCTATAATATTAGTTCGCAACTCACCGTAACTTTGCCAAGATTCGATGTTCATGAGTCTCTTCTCTTCAAAGTCCATACAAACATGAGATATACTGTAAGTAGTAACTCATATTGTGCCTTTGTAAGTTTCTCTTCACAAGTCATCTTATATAGTTAACTGAGTAACTGAACATGCTCATTATTATCATATTCTGGCATAATATTGTAGGTATATTAATTTTAATGAATATTATGAGACCTAATTAATGTTATTCTGTACTTCTACTACTTAACTGTAACGCGACGTTAGTGGGTTCGATTCCCACTCGGGGGAATGAATTATTATTTATTAACATTTTAATTTCTTTCAATTTTCAAATTATCTGTACATATTTTTTTAGGTTTGCTATTTAGTAAATGTAGTGATTGAATACTATACAATATTTCCATTTACTACATTAGAAGAAATGAAAATAGTGAGTTAATAGGATTAATTTTAAGAAAACAATTCATTTGTAAAGCCGATCTTTACTGAACGAGTCGGTACTTAGAATGACGCTAAGAGCGGACGCGCACTCAAGTGACGTTTATAAACCTCTTACAGGGTGTGCTAAATTGCTGACTTCCAGAAAGCGTTATTGTAGATAAGATTTTAGTATGTTTAGTTTTGGTTCTTAATTATTGTTTTATCGGTCTCGTTTATCGATTTATCTACCATAAATGCAATTAGATACCTATGTAATTTTCAAAGCTACTGCGACAAAATTAACGTTAGTGTACATTATATTAGATAACATTCCATATTACGAAAATTATATAGAAAAGCTTAGCAAAACCATCAAAAGACAAGAAGATTATCACAGTCGATATAATAGCTTTATGAAAACTCTAAGGATCATTAATTAGATTAACTCCGTTCCGTGATCCCAAAATATTCGACTCAAGTGTTACGCGGACTTACCTGATGACCAGAAGAGGATTACGAACGTTCAGCAAATTGCCAAAATCGATTCTGAATTAAAACTTCAGATAAAGTCGAAAGTGCACGAAGTTGAATCATTATTTAACTTTATAGAACAACTAGCGGCTCGCTCGCGGTTTCCCCCGCGTGAACTATGTTATTATTAATTTCTGTCTCCATGACTACGTCCTAGAGACGTCTATGCAAAATTTGAGACTCCTAGCATTTGTAGTAACGAAGTTTCATACAAACTTTCGACCCCAAAAACAACCCCTTAGAAGTCGAATATTGCAAATTCCCGTCTTAGCGAGCACCTACGTCCTATAAGTAACTCCTATGCAGAATTTGAGATCCCTAGCACATGTAGTTTCTGAGATTTCGTGATGAGTGAGTGACCTTTCGATTTTATATATATAGATAATTAACATTAAATACAACACACTTTTGACCAGTAAGAGCTTCGCTTCGCTTAACTGAATTAATATTTGTATATTAAGTATTAATGTTAACAGGATCAAATACAGCTATAGTTGTCATATAGTTTTAAAGTTTCAATTATCTCTATACATAATTTATCGACTCTACAATGGATATTCTCTAGCAGCTGTTTATAATAGTTCACTTAATGGCCAGAACATTGAGTCTTAACTTTGGAATAGTTTAATATAGTTTGTCGAAGTTCGCAAGCAAAGTGCCTGTTTATTATATCTCTATTCCGTGATATACTTTATATTTTCATTCAAAGTATTTGGTATATAGCTATTTTAATAGCGTATCACGCCAAAGGAAAAGTAAAAAACGAACGTTGTAATCAACGTCCTACTTTGTAGCTCCATGACGCTGGAACCCACCTTCAGAACACTTCAGAACTTCAGAATCAGTTTTTGCTGATTGTAACCTACAAACGTTACTTATAAACGAAGTAAAGTTCTTTTTTTTGTAGTACCAATAATTGCAATTTCAAAGCAAACATAATAAGTGTTGTTCCAAACCAGAAGTATAAATAGTAATGCATTAAAAACTTTTTAAATCAACTCTAAATTGATAGTAATGACACAAAAATATCTCTGACCTATATTTTTCAAAAAATATCGAAGAAAAATTAAATATAACAGCTATGGAAAATAAAATATCTGCAATTATAAACAGTATCTACAAGTAGTATCTGCAACTATAAGTAGTGAAGTTTTTATTTTATAGTATCACTAATCTTGAAGCAAAGAATAAATATTATGGAGTATACAGTGTAGGTATACACTTCGTTCCCATAAAGGTACTTCCTTTTCACATTTTCCGCCGAGTTTTTGAGGCATTGCGTGTTGACTTGTGGACCTCAACGCCGCACATCTTTACTAGAGCAAGGAACATGAAGGTATTAAGCACTGATTTTTTCAGAGTTGGAATCAAAACCCACAACCATCGCGTTTGGAGGCGAAAAACCTTGATCAAGTACGTTTTTATTTTCGATCGATCTCAATGAAATTTAACTTTCCATGATATTATATTTTTGGTTTAAATGGGTCAAACTGGGTTTAATGGTTAGCAGCTCCTCCTCTTTCTTGTACCTACCTGGACTCTCAAACAGGTATTACCCTTTTAACCAATAATCGGAATGTATTAGGCTTCTTTTTCCACCATTTAAATTTTTAAGTCTAAGCTGGCTTCAACTTGTTAACTGTTTATATTTTTTGTCAAAATTGTGTAAAGTCATATGGCAAGCATGAATATTAAATACTTGTTAGCTAAAAGTAATAATTTTACAAAATGAAACATAAAAAACACACGAACAATAAAAGTAATAGGAAAATAGTAACAGCAATTAAATACAATTTCATTTAAATAACACAATCAATTAGCTATTAGAAAACGTACCTGAAACAATCTAATTTGAAAACAAAAAATATAAATCGATTATGTTTTGTCTATTAAATTTTTTATGTTTATTTTTATTGGCAAAAATACCCATTTTTATTTGTATTCCATTAAGATAAATTTCATAAAAGAGTTCTTTAAATAATGTTTGTCAAAAACATAAACATCTCTAAAAACTTTCTTTGTTAAAACTAGAAATTGTAATATAAAGGCAGAAATTGAACTGCTTCAGTGAACTGTTCGAAAATCAGTATAGTTGTAAACGAACCGAGTATTGTGTAAAGTTTCAAACAAGAGCTTTTCATCTACCTTATACTTATGACTGCTTCCAACTTCAGTTCTCTCTTTGAAACGAGTTGTTTATTTTTCATTGCTTAAAATTATTTTTATTATTATAAAAATTCTGAATTTTTGAAAGTATACAATGCGAGTTGTGAAAATATAATGAGATAAAGCGAAAAAAACAATGATTTCATACATATTTCGGTGTCTTAAATTAGCTCAAAGCGATTTTCTTTTCATCAGCCACAGTGATAATTTGAAACTTTTCTGAAAACTACCATATTATTCTTTTGCCGCGTAGTTCGCGTTAAGTACCAACGACATTATCCTCACAATGTCGGCTCGTTAACTCGCAAGTAAGCATTCCTTTTGATAAATTCACTTTTTAGAAGCTTGCTGTAGACATAACTGAGGTTCAAATTGAAATTTTAGGATTTTTTAACAAATTAAAGGAAAACCCTAATTATATCTACCTAATTTTTAAATTAATATTTCGTTAGTATTATTAGAATAATTAAATCAAAATTAAACTTAATTAAATCAGCTTCATGCTGCATGCCGCAAACAGCAGGGTAGGCAGGGTTAACACTCCGATTGCTGCTTTTCGCCGAATTCGAGGCATTGTGTATTGATTGGCGGAACTCATCGAAGAAATGAAAATATTGGGGAATGGGAATCGAACCCACAACCGTCGCGCCACGACTAGCCTCATATACTATGTTAATTAATATGTTATTAATATTTCGTAAGTATTATTAGTAGAATAAAAATAAGTATTTCATAAATTTCGTAGTCAAAACTGTTAATCATTCTAAATTCATTTCAAAAAATTAGAAATATGAATGAAAGTATTATTAAAACTACATTAACCCATTTAGACCCATAGCCAAACTAGCAGTAAATCAAAGGTTTTTTCGGTAATAATTGATAGATATCGATGTAAGAAAATAAAAAACGTAAAAAAAAAATTTTTTTTTTTTTATTTAAATATAAAAAAAATGCCGTCCTTAAATGGGGCCAATGGGCACATATAGTATCTAAATTTTCGAAACTATTTTTGCGACACGAAATGTTTTATAACACTTTTTACACTATCAACGCGTTTTTTTATGGCACATTGCACGTCTCAGTTGCTAGCAAAATTTTTGGGAGTAGTGGTCTACCCCGTGGTGCTGCAGACTTGGCACTGCAGAAGCTGCTGGTCGCATAAATACGTTGATGTTTTCGTCTCTTAAATCGTGACGAGCGATGTAACGAAAAAATCAAGCTAATCTATCCTGTTTATATTAGTTAGCAAGTAAAGGTGCCGCGAATTTGCAACAGCAAGATCCTATGTATGTGTGGATAAAACCCACCACCATTTTTTGCCACGTACAGCATTGCTATATAGGTAAAAAGATTGATCAGCCTGATCAACCCCTCCCATACCACACTGTAAAACCTTCGCACTAATAAAATTTAGTTAACTTGGTAAAAGCAGTAATCAAAATCGGTTCGGTTTTTCTTTTCATATCCTTTACTGCTGAGTTTCATCTTTTAACAATTCTTAAATTTCTCAAGACGACTTTGTATATTAGTCGTAGTTGGATCACTTTTACACCAACGGGGTTGCTCAAGATTACGGTTCCTCTACGTCTCTTAGCAAAAGGTTGATAAATGTTTCTATTAGTAAGCAGGCAGATTAGCAGTGCTTTGTATATCTACATCTTCTTCTTCGTCGATTACCACACCTGGTTTTAGAGGCAGCGCAACTAAATATACCTCTCCGAAGTCTTTTTCTACAATAATTACAACTGCGATTGCTTATTGAAGACCCTTATATTCATTGCGACCGCTAAATATCCTAAGAGTCATTATGAACTTTGGATGGACATGCATATAAAAACATAAAAATTGACCTCTGATGTGCCCATTGGCCCCAATTGGGGACAGCACCGTAAAAGTTGAATTTGTGCTATTACGACTCTTCTTTTCTAATCAAATGTAATTATATTACATAGAATACTAAGTATTTATGTATGTTTTGTACCAAAACAGATGTATTTAGAAGAAAAATTTAAAAATAAATATACTTACATTTTGCCTTCACAGATTTCGTGAAACAGCTTTACAAAAGGCACGAAATGAACGATTACAAAAAAAATTTAATTGGATTTTACGGCTACAACATAAGGATATACTACTTATCTTTACAATTCTAGACATAAACTGCATAAAAATAAAAATATAAAAATAACAAGGGTACTATTGTAGGTGTACCCATTTGGGCACGGCGGGTCTATATGGGTTAAGAAAATTACATAAAAAAACGTAAACGTAATAAAGTAATAGTTGCCCAAGTTATACAAAAAGATGAATAAGTGGCAAGGCTCGCGTGGGCGTGGACCCTAGTTAAACCTGATGTATACTTCTAGAGGATTAGCCTTTACTATATGAGTACAATTTCACAAGCGTCCCCGCTGGTGACAAATATACCACTAAGACCGATTACTCACGTTGGTACTACGTGCGAAAATATAATATTTTAAAATATTATTGTTGAATTTAAGCCGACCTTTTTTAGCCGACTATAAAGGCTAATGCTTTGTGCATTTGAAATCTAAGATTTGCATAGGCTAGGTAGGAACTGGCATACGACCACGGTTTTTCTATAATTAAAAATATAAAATTGTTACTATTAATGTGTATTAAATAGGTACACTAAAATATATTACTTATTAATTGTTTATATATTATTATGTTAAATATATAACTATTGTATCTGATTTGTATATAACAAATTTAAACAGGAATGTTTCATTGTTTCATATTTTTTAGAGTGCGATATTTCAGTAGTCGGGTTCTAGTGTTTGTCCTTTTTTATCGATTAGTATATTTGCTTACCATAAGAAACCAGAAAAACAATTGTATTCATACTCGTTTCCAGAACGTTATATATTTTTGTTTAAATAAAAGTTTTTGAAATAAACCAATATTAGATAGTATTTAACTGAAACAGCTACATGATCGCGTAAAGTGAAGAAACGTGTTAGTGAGGGTCTAAAATCTCTCAATTTATTCGCGGTAGCTCGTCTCAGTAATACGGAGAGGTAAAAACAGTTTTCCTTCATAACGCATAACTCAAGACTCCTCCACTCTGACGTCACGCGAGCCCTCGACGTGTATACTATCACCTTAATTTCTAATATAAATGGTAATGTGGCAATTTTTAAAGACTTACCTGAAAGTAATTTGGCACCAAACAAAAATAACTTCACAGTGAATACTGTATAATAGATAAAAGATTTTATTTATTTATTTATTTATCGAGGCCAGTTTTGGCGCAGTGGTACAAAATATGACTGTAAAACCGACTGGTTGTGGGTTTGATCCCCACTCGAGGAGATGAAATATTTATTTAAATTTATATTTCCATTTCATTGTTAATGATAATCCTGTGCAAGATCATCCGTTTTAAAAATAATTTACTCTGCCAATTTTATTCCTTTATGAAATTAATATATTACAAACATATTGGTATCGCAAAATTGGTAAACATACGGGTCTCACTCGATAAAGAGAAGAGATAAGCGTAATGGGTTTAACGAAACATTACCGCGGTTCTATCCCCTCTGGGGAGGCGGCTGATCTAATTTACCGATACTTCCGCCCCCCTATGAGAACGAAAAACACGAAGATGCTTGATGTTTGCTTCTAAATTAGTCATTGCCTCACTAATTGCTATGTTAACAAAAAGTAAATTCATTAGTAGTTAAAATGTTATTATTCTTTACTTTCTCTCTGAGCCCTGCTAACCACTAAATGTTTTTAAAGTCGACATAATATATAAACATTGCATGATTTTTATATAAAGACTTATCATAATTTACATAAGGCAACTTAAAATACAATTACACATATATAGAGACAGTCACTACCCACTAAAAATATTTTAATATAAATTAGCAATTTGCTATCATAAAATTTGTGTTAGCATTGAAATAAATACTTCTACAAACGGAAGAGGGAAAGAGCACGCTCGTTTACATACAATATAAACACGGCTTCACTCTTCAGTGATAAACAAAAAATATTGAAATGTTGTGTTATTAATTGTAACTTATGAAGAAAGCTGATAAGTAGCAAATTGTAATACAAATATACAATTTTTTTCTGATAAGACTTTTGCGTGACTGAATTGGGTGGAAAATAGAGAAAAAAGAGTCTCGAGTCTGACTTTTTCGAGCTGGTCTGCTGGGTGAAGCGTACAGAAACTTATTTGTAAGTTTATTCAACTTACAATTTATATATAAATTAAATTCCGCTTACCGTATCATCTATATATATAAAAGGACTTGTCCTCACTGACTGAGGTAAGACGCACGCACAGCCGTAACCGCTGAGGGTAGAAACGTTAAATTTGGACAAAAGTTTACTTTCGTTATCTGGACATTCACTAAGAAGGGATTTTGAAAAATTTTAACCCTAAAGGGGTGCAATAGGGGTTCAAAGTTTGTATGGAAAAAAATTTAAATCGGCACCGATTTTTATAAAATTTAAAATTTACATTTTTAAAAGTATTTAATTGAACACGTGTTTCATCGTTTTCTAGAATTCTCCCCCTAAGGGTGCAAATAAGGGGTTGAAAATTTGTATAGGTTTTTTTTAAATCGTCACCAATTTTTATAAAATTTGAAATTCAGACTCTTAAACGTATATAATTAAACACATGTTTCATGGTTTTCTAGAATTCACCCCCTAAGGATGCAAATAAGGGGTTGAAAGTTTGTATGGGAAAATTCTTAAATCGCCACCGATTTTTATAAAATTTGATATTTTTCTTTAAATTTGACTCTTAAAAATATTTAATTCGACATACGTTTCATGGTTTTCTAGAATTCACCCCCTAAGGGTGCAAATAAGGGGTTGAAAGTTTGTATGGAAAAATCTTTAAATCGCCACCGATTTTTATAAAATTAGAAATTTAGACTCTTAAAAATATTTCATTGAACACATGTTTCATGGGTTATTAGAATTCACTCTTAAATACGCAAGCGAAGCTGCGCGCGTCCGCTAGTTATATATATTTAAATGAAAGGATAAAGTAAGTCACCACTAACTTTGGATATTAAGAGTACATTCGAGTATTATACTAAATCTCATAGTAATTCTATATACATCCATCCGTAGTAGAAAGTGGGATTCAAAGTTCAAGTAACTTTAGCACATGGGTCGACTAAGCAGATTTTTTATGAGCATTCTTATCAGTAACGGCTGCGATAATACTGCCTCAAAGCGCACCTAAGAGGGTTTACGAGGTAAGAAATGTCTATTATTAGTGGACGATATCCACGAAGATTTTACTTTAATATATTGAAGACGACAGTATCTACTTTTAAACTGCGTCGATATCATTAAAAAGTTTTAGATTATACGTTTCACCTTTTCAAAAATTTGCTAAAGTTTACTTTGGAGAGACAGAAGTAAGCGATATTTATTTACTCTCTTTCAAAATTTTGACAATATATTTTTCGCTGTACTGGTTTAACTGGACTTGATCTGATGGAACCATATACTGTTCAAACTAAATAAATAACCTATTTGCACGAGTTAGTGGTGCCTATTTGAAAGATATGCAGATAAATATATTATAAAGATAAATAAAACAAATAGGCGCGTTAATAATTGCTTGTGTTGAAGTAGAGATGATTCATAATTATGAGTAAATGCCATCCCAGTCTGTTGCATGTTGCATAGAAACTGCGATACAAACCAAACGTTAAAGTTCTCCCACAGTTATCATCATACGAGTATATACCGTAGCTCGTGTGCTGTCATCTACTAAATCAGAGCGGCGAGAGCCTTTGTTCCGCCGCGGTCGAGCTAGGGGCGGACAATTGCTAAATCCTTTCAGTACCTATAGTAGGTCGATCATAACGCTTGCTTATATTCCCATCTGGTCTAATGAAATAAAGAATAGGAAAAATAATGTAATATATAAAGTTTTATTTTTATTATTTTTTATTCTGTGCCGTAGTTTACTACATTAACCAATATCAATATGGTCTGACATCGCCAGATCAATAACGCGTTTACGTACAGTTCACCAGTCATATACACAAAGAAACAATTATAGTTTGTATAAAATAATGATGTACTTCTACTGTATTGAAGAAACACGATAATCACTATACAATTTCATGTGTCTCAATTGATTAAAGTTTTAAAAACATATTTATTGTTCACAACAAAAGTTTCTGAGATCCTAGACACAAGGCCTAAATTTGAAATTCTCTGCATCATAAATTTAAATTCAGAATTGACTATCGATTTTTGTTGTTCTACACAATAAAAACAGTACAGTACACGAAACCAAAGTAATTAAAATAAGTGGCGTATATACATAGGCATAGAGAGGTTATGTTAATTGCTGTAATCAATTACGTTTCAATTAAGAGATCATCGCCACAATGTTACATTAGCTGGGGTTATGTTCTAATTAGGATATCCACCATGTATGAATTTTCTTAAATAAAAAAACAAGTGAAGAGTAAGTGGTACATATATGTAAGTAAAGAAACTAATAAGAGGCTAAATTAGTGAACACATGGTGATGCCATTATAGTGCAGTTGAAGAGATATTTGAAGACAAGGACAAATTGACGATAATTTGTGTATACGGCAAGTTATTGTTAATTTTATATTGTCAGTGACTATAATATATATAATATTAAATCAATTTAGTTCTGAAGATATGTGAAAATAAAAAAAATACATTTTATTTTATCCAATTGTAGTATACTTCAATAAATACAATTATTTATCACTTAAATAATATAATTTAGACATGGACATTTATGACTATTTCAAATATGTATAACAAGCAACATTCTATAATTTTGCTCTTCCCCCCGGACCACCGTAAGGTGCAAACGTGTCTATAGTGTCTGTGTTAGTTTTATTTACAATTTAAATGGATGAATAATATCAATTCATCTAATTTTATTCGCTTAAAATAATAGGAGATTATAAGTTCAAAGGAGATCTATCGAACATCAACTTTGTTCTTGCTCGCCTGGTACTTCTTACTCCGCCCATGTGAGTCTATACATCTTATAATATCTGCGCAAACGCACGCCCAGTTACTTTCACCTGTTGAATGTCGTCTACGCCTCCTTAACGTAATTGGCACATCACTTGTCAAAGCGAATTTTTTGTCTAATCGCCTCTGCACTTATACAATCCTAGTAACTCAATATGGAAAAGGCTTTAAATAAATCACTATCTGACACCGAAATTAACAAGTTGGAATCAAATAACACCCCTCCTAACTTTGTTTCAACTAGAAATAAGAGGAAACGAGATGACGAAATATCATCGATTGAATTTTCTGCCTTCAAGGAGGAAATGAAAAACATGATTTCCAGTTTATTATCATCTCATAGTCAGGATTTTAAGAAAAACATAGCTATATTAAAAGAAATACAAACAACTAACAAAAATATAGAGAGTTCCATAGCGTTCCTATCTGCGCAAAATGAGGAATTTCAGAGCAAAATTTGTTCTTTAGAAAATCAGTTAAAAGAAGATAGAAAATACATAACCATTTTGGAGGATAGAATAGAAGAAATGCAGAGAGAAAATCGTAAATCTAATTTTGAAATTAAAAACGTGCCGAAACAAACAAACGAAACCAAAGAAGACTTGATTAATATTGTAGCATCCTTATCGGACACCATTAACTGCAACCTAAATATATCTGATATTTGTGATATATATAGAGTTCGTACCAAAAAGGAAAATGTACAAAATACCCCGATTATTTTTGAAACCTCATCCGCGCTATTGAGAAACAAAGTTGTAAAATTATGTAAAACGTTTAATACTAAACATCAAAACAAACTCTGTGCCAAGCATCTAGGCCTGCGTTCTTCCTTGGATACTCCAATTTTTGTTACTGAACAACTGACTGCCAAAGGATCACGCTTATACTTTCTAGCGCGGGACCTTGTTAAGACTAAGAATTATAAATACTGCTGGACAGCCTACGGGAAAGTCTATATAAGAAAAGGAGACTCATCGCCAATAATACTAATAATAAACGAAGCTCAAATTCACAAACTATTACAAGGAACATGACTAGCTTCGTCATTTATTTTTCACTGTCTACTGCTAAAATATGTTTCTAGGATTTTACTAAGTATTCCAAATTTATATAATCTCTTACTAAAAATGTTTATAATAGCTTTTATTCTTATATTGTTTTACATGGATTCTTATTATATTGTCTCTGTAAATTATTGGGCAAACAACATAATTAAAATATTACTCGTACTAGAATTCACGCTTCTTAAATTAAACAACACACACATAACAAACATATACATACATACATCTATATTGAAGACTCGCCTATTGGTATCGAAAGTGGTCTACATATATATGTATTGTATTACTTTCAAGTTTACTCTGGGCTTAATTCTAATCTTGTTACTCTACCCCATACTTATTAGCACCCTGTTTATTTTTGTAATTCTTAATGGATCATAATTCACTCGAGACGTTAAATGAATTCGACCAAACAGCGATCTCATACTCTACACAATGTGATGTCGAAGATCTTACCAATATAAAGCTTGTACACAAAGGTGATCTTACGGTTGTGACGCAAAATATAAGAAGCATTTATAATAATTTTAATGATTTTCTAACAACATTATCACAATTTAACTTTAGTATTGATATTTTGGTTTTGACCGAATGTAGACTGAACTCGTCAAAAGAAATACCACGTCTCGATAATTATAATATATTCACAACATCTCATCATCTTAATCAGAATGATGGTGTCGTTATTTATGTCAAAAAATCTCTAAGGGTAAATTTGAAAGAGATAAGACTGGAACATGCTTCTTGTTTGCAATTAAACCTGGACGAAACTATCATCTTAGGAATTTATAGGTCTCCGTCGAACCCAAATGCAACTAACTTTATTAATTCCTTAAGTGAGCACCTTGAGACTATTAAATCTTATAGAAATATTATAATAACCGGGGATATAAATATAAATATTATTAATAAGCTAAATGAGAATTCGTATGAGTATAATAATAGATATAATTATCTCTTGATGCTCTCCACACATGGTCTTCTTCCGGGACATTGCCTTCCTACCCGAGGTAATAATTGCCTAGACCACTTTATTTTAAAATTAAGCAAAAATAAGTATTCTCCGTACATTGCAGTCATTAACAGTTCCATAACGGATCATTCTACAATCTTCTTAAAACTTTCTTTATTAAGTAATGTAAATCGATGCCCCAAAGCAAAAACTTATACTAATTTTAACATGGCTCTTTCAATTTTGATTGAAAAAAATTTACCGTCTCTATTACATTGTGAAGACCCTAATTTACTTATTAAATTCTTAATCAGTAAAATTACCGACTCATTAAAGGAAAGCTCTTATGTTAAGCATATCTCGAACAAAAATCGTACCATAAAATCCTGGATGACCCCTGGTATTCTGCGATGCATTAGAAATAGAAATAATTTGCAAAAGAAAGTAAAAAACAACCCGCACAACGAAATTCTATTAATTACTTATAAAAGATATCGTACTCACTGTAATAATCTAATAAAAAAAGTAAAACGCAAACATGATAGAGACCTGTTACTTTCATCAACTAAAAATATTAAAAAGCTTTGGAAAAATATTAAAACAATAGCCCCATTAAAACCCTCTAAAACCAATAATCATGGCCTATTAAGCATTAAACTGACGCCTATTGAATCTGTCAACTTCGTTAATAGTTATTTTGCAAATATCGGTAAACAGCTTGCCGAAAATATACTTCGTAACTACCCTCACGCCAATAAACCTCCACCTTTTATAAAATCAACATCGTTTTCTTTTGGTTTGCTTGAGACAGATACTAATGAAATAGAATCGGTTATAATGACTCTAAAATCTGACAGTGCCCCTGGGTGGGACAACATTCCTACAACTTTTTTAAAATTAGCTTCCCATATACTTACTCCAATTATTTGTCACCTAGTAAATCTATGCTTCAAATTAGGAACTTTCCCTTACCTGTTAAAACAGTCTATAATAACCCCAGTCTACAAAGGAGGTGACTCCAATGATACAAGTAATTATAGACCTATCTCAGTGTTACCAGCTATTGCTAAAATCATAGAAAAGATACTGAACTCCAGGTTCCTGGGTTACATGGAAAAATTTCAGATTATCTCCAGCTCCCAATATGGTTTTAGACGTAATAAAAATACTGAAGATGCAATTCTATCACTGACTTGTCATATCACTGAAGTCCTTGATAAAGGTCAAAAATGCTTAACTGTCTTTTTAGATCTCAAAAAAGCTTTTGACACTGTATCAGTCCCCATTCTATTGCAAAAGCTTGAAAACATAGGAATTAGGGGCACAGCGCTACTGATGTTTAAAGACTACTTAAGCAATAGACAACAAAGGGTAAAAATAGGGGATTACATAAGTATTGATTCTTCTGTAGGCTTTGGTGTTCCACAAGGGAGCGTCTTGGGGCCTACATTGTTTCTGGTCTATATTAACGACTTATTGAGTCTAAAGATTGATAATGGTCGAATTTTTGCATATGCAGATGATACTGCAATTGTTTTTTCTGGTTCCTCATGGAACGCTGTCAAGCTGTTTGCAGAAAAGGGACTTTCATATATATCTTCCTGGCTAAATTCTAACTTACTTACTATTAACTTAGATAAAACAAATTACATGTGTTTTACTATAAATAGTAAAACTCAGCCTGAAAATGATTTCAAAATAGAGTTGCATAACTGTCTGTATGATATTTCTAATCTGTGTGATTGTGCTCCGTCAACTCTGAGTAGAGTATCCACAACTAAATATCTTGGTGTTATGCTAGATCAACGACTTTCTTGGCACCCACACATAGATTTCACTGGTTCTAGAATTCGGAAGCTTATTTGGATATTTAAAATATTAAGACACGTAACAACTAAAAAACTATTAATCCAAATATATCTTGCCTTAGCACAATCAATACTGGGATATTGCATCTCCGTATGGGCGGTGCAACAAAAATAAAATTTCTTCAATTAGAAAGAGTACAGAGATCCTTGCTAAAAGTCATGTTTTTTAAGCCGTTTAGATTCTCCACTGAGAGAATATACAACTACTGTGAATTACTAACCGTTCGAAAGCTATATATACTCCAAAGTACTGTAAAAGTGCATAGAGTCACCACTTTCACAAGTAACTCTAAACTACACAATCAAAGAAGAATTGTGACTGCATATATTCCTCCCATGAGAACAAAATTTGGCAATAGCCAATTTACAAATCGGTCTAGATTTTTATATAATAAAATAAACAAAAAAATTAATGTTAATCCTTTGTCTACGAGTATTTATCAATTTAAGAAAATATTAACAGCCTGGTTATTATCATTGAATTACGATGCTACAGAAGCCTTAATGGATTCTAATATATAAACACGCACTCTTATGCCTACACACACACATACATATACATTCGCACACACACACTCACACACTCACGCATGCATTCACACTCGCGCGTTCTCACATGTACACCCACATACACGCACCCTCAAACAAATCGTCTTGCCCGTATTTTAACTTGTATTTTTATTTTACTTGTATTTTTGTTTTTTATTGTTATTTAAGATTAAGTTATGTTTAAACTTAGATATATATTGATATTGTATAGATATTTATTTCCACAAATGTATGAAGTGTTAAGGAAGAGCGGGGCCACCTTACACAAGTACTAGTTTTACTAGTAACTTAATAGGTTGGTCTCATTACTTCACACAGCTAAAGAAAATGTGAAACTGAAATAAATATATTTTTATTTTTTTTATTATAAGAAAATAGCATGCGTGCTTTAACACAATTTAAACACGAATTTCTCCCGTAAGTACCAACAAAACAATGGAATGAAATAAACGTTAGCTTGCGATGTGAAGATGAGGCAAATGATGGAGCGACCATTTACGTTTGTAGGTCGCGTGAAAAATATATTCACTGATCTTGTTTACATTGATGTCGTAATCCGTACGTGCGTGAAACGTTTTTACGTTGCCGTGAACACGTGACCAGAATCATATAGAAAATCAAAATCCTCTTATCACGCTGGCGCATGAAGTTTCAATTTCAAATTTAACTGTAGTATTTTCCGCTACCAAAAAAAGTAATGTTGTTATAAGTAATCAACTTTACTATAATTAAATTATAATAATATACAGTATTTCTATTATGGCATACAAAAACATGAACATTATGAAAACATGTCTACCGCTCGTAGACACTATTGACCTTCCAAGTCACCTGTTATCATCATAACACCACGTTCAAACTTTACGCAAGTTTAATACACCGGGCACTGGTTGGTAAGACTTGGGTAAATTAACTACAAGTTCTGTTGTTTTAGGACTAATGAGCTATTTAAATTTTCGACCCGATACCTAGACATCGATACGCTCGTTGAATATGTAAACGAAGTTCTTTACATTTACAATGACTCATTTATGTTGAAGCTAAATAACTTCATTTCGATATATTTGCTTACTTTACGTTGTGGCTGCAGTATTTACTGTTTTATTTTTTTTTATTTTGTCTTAATATTTTTTATATCTCGAGGTTATGTTTTATAGTTTTTTTTTATATTATTACAGCATGATGCTATATCCCGCTCATAGCCGGGTAGACAGAGCGATTCCAGTGTTAAAACACTCCATTCCCCCTTTTTCGATGAATTCTGGAGACATTCAGTGGCGGAACTCAACGCTGCGCTTTGCCTTTGGCAATAGGATGAAGAAACCTTTACTGAGCAATTTTCTTGTGGTTCCTATTCTATATATTTTGAATAGGAAAGCTTTATTGGTTCAAACTTTAGGACTGAACTAACGAAAACAACCTCTGTGAATTTTTCAATTAAGAATTTCAACATTTATTTTATCTTTTATATTATAAGTATTGAATAGAATTGTATTTTTTATTATAGAGTAATCCTTAATACATACGTATCTGTATAGATGCCTACTGTATAACTAATATGCAAAAATGGCAATTATATACTTTTTAAAAAATATCTAAATGTTATGGGAAAATTTTACGTTACTTGCATTATCCTTAGAATAAGCTTAGGTATATTAAAAAATCACTAACTATACGCATTCCTATAAAAAGATCCAAAGAGTCGGAAAAGTTTAGGTTTGGGCGGTACCCTGCCATCACAGACCACACCAGTGACCTTCCACCACTTAATCCAGGCAACGCTTATCCGACCATGGAGATCGTGATCGATCCCTCCAGACTCGTGCATGACGGATCTAAGATACCTGAACTTTTCCGACTTAGGGGCTGACCCAGGACCTATAAGGATAGTGCTCAAGTCCGGGCTCTCACAGGTCATATACCCGATCTTTGACACATTGCCAATATGCATTTCATTCACGGAGAATGGTTATGTAACGTTAATGCTGCAGCTAGAATGTATCGGAAAAGATACCAAAACTCTGAACGTCATCCCGATTATCGTGTATTTCGATTTTTCTCTCTTCAACGAAGAAGTAATCCAGCAAGTATTGTACCATTTCGGAATCCAGATTAAATGCGTCAACTTTTAAAGTTACTTGCAAAAACAGTGTAGTACATTTTTTTTATAGTACAGTCGGTTAAAGTTGGGTGTAGTAAATATTTTGAATTTAATGTTTGGCAAAAACACCACATTTTATTGAAAACTGGTGCAGGTATGTTTAAATCTTAAACTGTAATTCACAGAAGGGTTACTCATAATTACATTACAGAAAAAAAGATGAAAAAAGAGTAATATTTGTATTCTTAGGACTTGAAAAATCATCACAGGATGTCGGTTTTTCCGATATTATTTAAAATCAATATAATATGAAAAATACATGACACAGATTTTTTTTTATATTTTTCTCATAACTGTCACGACTTGGTCTATCACCTGTTTTAGTTTTATCGTTGACTCCTGGGACACCCTGTATAAGTCTACGTATATATTGTACTTCTCATAGGCCATTGTCGCGCGAGCGTGTGGCTGTAAGCGCAACGGTTGTGGCTTCGATTCCCACTCTGGTTATTGAATTATTTATTAATATTTTAATTTCTTCTCTCGGATACCAATGCAAAGTGAGACGTTGAATTCCAACACTCAACACGCATTGCCTCTAGATTTCGGCTAAAAATGGGGAACGGAAATATCTTAATGACAACAGAGTGTCTTAACACTAGTTTCACAGGTTCCCTCTGAGTACCCTGCTATTTGCAGGATACAGCGTGATAAAAAAATATTAGTAACAAACGAGACATAGTACATTTCTAAGTTGGCTGTGTTTACATAAAAAATAACAGTTAGTTAACTAAGAAAATGTTAGTAATTTGCGATTGTATGATAAAATAAATTCTAGAGACGAGGAGGGTTTTATCGTAAAATTCTGCAAATGGTGGACATAGCTTAGGGCACTTTCAGTACAAGCGACGCGTCACATTTTTGACGCTATTAAAATTTTATTCTATCAGCATAGTGAAATACTCTGATATAACCATCACCAGGTTCTTATATAAGTATAAGTAAAAGAGACACTTAATTAAGTTAATGTAAGATTAAGCAAAGAAAATAAATATTTCTCATGTGGTAGGTAAATTATTACTGCTTAAGAGCAGTAATAAAGACTCGCTCGCAGAGTATAGCTAAATAAAGACTCGAGTTATTCTGTACAAACGTTATTACTTCACTCCTTGTATTTTTAGCATCCATGTATAAAATACGTGACTTACACGAAATAAAGACAAAAGACGCGCCAAGAATTTTTCACTGAAACGTAATTTTCTCGAAGGAAAAATTTAGGAGCGATATCGGGTAACTACAGTGACGTGAAGATAAATTCGATAGGCGATTGGATTTTCCATTATACCTGCGTTACGCTCACTTATTCCTCAACTTATTGGGTTCTCCAAAATAAAAAATACTCGATTATTTTATTGTATCGTATTAATATTTTTGATTCAAATTAGTCAGTAGTTGCTAATGTCTAGGCTTTATAATACCAATATATTATGTAGATATGTAGATACGAAATTTGATCCTAACATATTCCGTAAAATTAAATAAATGTCGGCAATTTGAGAGACCGTTCATCATCCAAGGAAAAGTTCTAACGACAGTCATACAACGCTGAACCCCGAGTTTAATATTACAGATTATTAACTATAATTTCCATTAAAAAAACAAGTTATAAAAAATATAGTACTGTAATTAGTTCCTAATTATAGTAGGATAAATTTGCACGAGTATAATATAACGACATGACTATATGTATATAGATTTTTATGAGCAAAAAATACAATAATATTTAAAAGCACATTTTGTAATAAATACTTTTAAATATTCATATAGTCAACATATTTTCTAAGTGACAATCTTGCCCAAATCTGTAAAAGCTTTCCCGAGCACGTCGTCGCGTCGGCCACGCTTCTTTTAAGCAATGAAGACAGCAACGTACGAGACGTCGACTCTCATCTCTTTTTGGACGGATTTAAAGTGTATGCAGCACGACATTGCAGCTTCCGTAGCTTTTAAACAACATTCTGGGAATTTATTACAAAATATATCTGTTGCTAAAACTACTCGTATTTATTTGCTATGTAAATGTGTTTCTGTATTTGGAAGATTTGTACAAGTTGTTTGTAAAAACAATTAATGAATTTACAAAATCACTTTTTTTAATACTTGTTACAACTAACAAATTTCCGCTACCCAAAGCAAACTTGCATATAATTATCATTTGGTGTTCTAAAAAAAATAATTATTTTGACATGGTTATTATGAAATCCTTAGTCAATCAGTAACTCGCTGAAATTATTGAAAATATTATGGAACATAAGTAATTATGAATTAAACATAAATTGAATAATATTTAATATTAATTTTTCAATTTATGTTTAAATCTACAAAGCGCTAGAAGTGTCTATATTTCATGTCAACAAAGAATTTCCCCAGAACACATTTCCTTAATAAAATAAATGTCGGCAATTTGCGAGAGCGTTTATTACCAAAAGAAAAGTTCTGACGATGTTTGAAATTGCTATAATTTTGCACAAAGTGACGATAAAATTGCGTAGTATGTGCGCTTATCAGGACTTAGTTTAATACCTTTTTATATCGAAAACTTTGGAATTTAAATAATTTATTATTTAAATTCAAAAGATATAGATTATAATATTTATATAATTCTAATATTTACATGCATGTAATATAAGGTATAAAATTTTTTATGCTCAATGTTTTTTCATTGTTTTAGCAGCAACATGGCGCAAATCGAGTCTTAATACTTCGCCGTTACGCTTTTCCGGCTCCAAATTTTATAACATTACCTTCGAAAAAACAATTTTCTCAAAAAGTGTTGAAGTAAGGGAGCATCTACGAAAATTCACGTATGGCGAAGGATAATGAAGTAAAACAGTAATATGTGTATAGTGATTATGTTAAAGCGTCATTTGTAAGTATGTGTATAAATCACATAATTTAAATGAGTAGTAGCAGTTTCACAAGACGAGTTGCGGTATGAACCCGGGGCCTAAATTTCCCACTTAAATATTAGTTCACATAAACCACTGTGATTAGAACAATTCAATTTCAATGTAATCATGGAGATTTCCTCTTTAGATGCGAGTTTTCTCAAAGGCTTAAGTAAGTTTTGAATTTTGTTTGTATTCAGAGGGCAATTGTGCCATTTTGAGGCTTCGTGGTATAACTAAACTACAGCAAACTGTTTTGTCGTCGTAATAGTTTGAGAATTCGATTTCCTGTGAAAGGAAGTATTTATATATATAAGTCGTATATACGAAATTTAATATATTTAGTTATATTATATATTTTAACTACTTACTCTGTGTAAGTTAGAAGAATTCTAGAGTCGTTTATAATACACGAAGATAAGAACTATAAAAATGAATTATACATAAGAAGTATAAAAATAAATAACGCATGAAAATCATCTTAAGTATTTTACAGGCAACGATGAGTGATTCTTTTATCAATTATCAAAATTCTATTCTAAATATTCTTTGTTTAAAGACATTTTTGCAAGTACCTTTGAATCTTCGAACAAATATTAAGCTACTGTCATTTATCGACATATTATCGGTTAGAAAACAGTTCTGCTGAGAAGAACACAATCATACAAAAAGTATGATTTTAGAATCCATTATTTACATTTTATAGCTATAACTGTAAGTATTTAAACTTATGAGATAAAAAGATAAAGTATGTTTTTCACATTTTGTTTACACATTCACATTTTGTGCACGTTCGAGATACAGCACGACACAGTCTGCCGATAGCAGGGGAAGCAGAAGGATCAAGACATCTCGTTCCCCACTTTCTGTCCAAATTTCAAGACAATGAATATTGAGTGGTGGAACAACAGTAGTATGTCGTAGCGCTACGACATCGTCAACTATTACAAAGGCAAGATTAGATTCACTTTCAATCTCGCGATAGAATACTTTCAGGAAAGATTCATATAACTATAGCGATGTAAAGATACTTCTGATGGGAGATCAGATTGTTCATTACACGCTCCGTGAAATCCATTTTCGATTTATTGGCAGATATTTCTATGTAATATATTAGTTTGGATTTCTTTTATATAACCAATCTATATAATAGAATTCTATTCTGAATCAAATGTTAGTACAGAGATTTTTTTATGTGTAAATACAATTTTATTTTTTAAAATAATATATCAAATTTAATGACATTTATTAATAAAAACATATTGTGTAAATATAACCTGTATTTTACATTCTATGAATGATATTTTATATTAATTAAAGCCCATTTTTTTAATTTGTAGAAACAAAATTGCACTCGAAATATTCCGATAATTAGGTATTGAACCATACAACGTTTAAAGTCTAATTTTGAATCGATTCATTTGAAACGAGTGATGTGTTAAGTTCACTGTTCTATAAAAGTATGTAATTGTAAAAATCTATATAATTATATATTTGAATCCATTACCTACATACAAAATTTATCAAAATACAAGTTATACAAGTTATAATATATACAAGTTTTCTGCCACCCATATCTGACTTTGTTTTATAAAATTTCGTAATGCACCCCAATCTAAATAATCTTGACTTGTATCTTATATAGACGCTGCACCTGCACGGATTTTATTAACAAGACTTAGTTATTATGTTTTTTTTTAATATTAGAGTACCTTTATATACGCCAAAAAGACATTCACTGTATGTATAAATGTAGGTAATAACTAATAACCGCCGGAACAGAGATCGTATTTGTGATTGTGTGAAGACCCTCACTTTATATTATATTGACAGCATATGATAAGGTGCTGACACTTGATTGTTGATATCTGCCACCTCGTGTTCTGTCTGCCACTGGCCACCAGGGATACATACGTGAAAAGGAGTCGAAATAATATTGGCGAGATATTGGGAATTATAATGAAGGCATTACGTACTTCAACAAGTTGACTGCTATACAGGATTGTTCGATATTTATTTGTATTTTATTTATTTAGCTTAACACTGTATTCCGCGCAAAGTGATTAAAACTCACATATAGTCCTTAAAATTATATATTTTATCTCCATAGAATTTATTCTTGGAATGAAGATTATATTATTTTATCTTTGTATAGCATTAGTCGAGTTCCAATTAAAAAAAAGCTACAAAAATGTTACTCATAGGTATAATATATGAAAATTTATTTTCGTTAACAAGATTTCTCTATACCTACTGGAATTCAAATTTACAGTATATCTTGGTCGATGCTTTCCCTTTTCCCGTACACTTAGGTTTTCTCCCGGGCATTATCTTGGAGACTAGTCGCTCGTGTTTACGACGGCGCGGCCCGTTTCAGCCAATTGCCAACATTTACGCAGGACTCGCTTTATATATGCTCCTTATTTGTATAGAGCATCAACTCTTATAACTAAGACATATAACTAAGAACTTTAGATTACTAAGATTAAATACATATCATCCTCTTATTTCTATTAAAAAAATCCTGTAAATCTCAGATTTTTTGTTGGTTTTTCCTGCGCATTTTAAAAATACGAAAAATTGTATCATATAGCCGGCTTAGAGTGTTATTCTGCTAACATACTATTAAGCGATTTATCAGAAGAGACAAAAAACATTTTTAAAAATCTATGAGTGTGTATAATAAAAAGTGTTTTACAATTGAGATAATTGATTTGTATTTTCTATCATATGAATTAAAATAAAGGTCAATTTAGAACGAGTATATAAAGACAAAAACAGATTTAGCTGGTTTGCCCTCTAAGCCGACGATAATAGTATTTATGTTGATCTCGTAGCATATTAGAAACAACTATTAAATATTTATATATACAATGTGCACGCGTCGTATTTTTATTATATACTGTATATCATTTTATAGTATTATTTTGAAATAATTTACCAGAGATAAATATGAACCGACGACCATTTCAGAAACTTCCTTTCAGCATCTCTATGGTAACGTATGCAATAACATATATGAATAATACATTTTGTTGATTTATTATCTCAAAAGCATTCGACTTTCAAAATAAAAGCTATAAAATTATACCATCTTAGTAATAAATAAAAGTAAATATTTTTACTACCTCAAATAAAGAATGCATGTTATGAAGGATATATGTACTCGTATGTATGTAATCAAATGCCCATATATGTATATAATTGATAATTATAGAATTAGATAATAGAATTGATAATTATATTTTTCCTGGTACTAATATAAAAAATCATATAAGTAGATCAACTCAGTCTTAAGAAGTATAGAAACCCAAATCTATGAATATTGAATATAAATGTGAACAATTTTATTGTGTCGCAGCCCTGATATAGTGAGAAGTATATGATTCGCAATAAATAACATTTTATCACATAGTAACTATCAAAATGATATTCTCAGAGCGCGCCCGCGGCGGCGTCAAGGACTCTCCTCGCTCTCGGCCGGTCGCAGTGTTATATAATTGGATTGTGTCTGTACGAACATTTTGATTGCCGATAAAAGGCACTGAGGGTGGAATGATAGCTTTCTGTATTTATTGTACTCATATTATGTAAATAAATACTATTTTATAGGATTACGTTGAATCAGATTGGATAATTATACCTAAATATAAAATAAATAGTCATATATACTAAAAAGGAATCTCTATTACTAGCCTTCTACTAATTAACTTTGACAACACTCAATGTTATGATAATCAAAATAAACATATAAAAGTTTTACGTGTTTTGCATATAAAAATTCCCGTTGCTTTTTAACCGACTTTTGTAAAAGGAGGAGATATTGTAATCTAAATTATTCTTACATTAGTGAAAAATTTTGATATTTTATATGCTTGCCCGATATTTGTCGCCCTGACAAAGCTCAACACCCCCGATTGTTTTAAATAAATTGCAGTTTTAGGGTATAATATAGTTTTTTGAAAATTTTATAAGATACATTATTCTTTGCTTTCATTTAACTTTATCGTTAGTTTATAATGTACTTACTGACCGCGTCACTGCCAGCCTCCGACGAGATGCCTATTTGTGGGGTCGCTTTATCAGCCACCGGATGCAACCGCTATACCGCGTTTGTATTTTGTACCAATTTCATAAAGCTTGACAACTTACTAAATACTCACAAAATACTATAACATGATACTTTTCACTTAGCAATTTTAATAAATTGCAAACTGGATCATGTTTTATCAAGTATAAAAGTTTAAAAACTGTAGAACCTCTATAAAGAGGTCGCACCGCGCGTGACGTTGACCTAGCGCCTAGCGGGAAACCCCAGGACACTCGGCAAACGGACCCAGAGCGGGAAGCACGACTCGCTCCTCGATATTCTTTCTGGCTTCTGATGGAATAGGGACGACGGTAACTCGTAAACAACGCGCTTGTCAAAAAACTTTATATATTTGTTGAAAATTTTTGACTGGAAATACTTATTCTGACCGCGATTCTTTAACTAAACTGTTATGTTATTATGTTTTCTACAGCACGTGCTATTGAAAATGAAGAGAAGAAAATAGTTTTTTGTGATTATTTTATTTATGTTAATATGTCATTAGTTTGACAGATGTGCTTGTGAGATGCAACCATAGATATTATTATATAACGGGTACAGTGCCCCAAACTGAGACAATGAAAGTTTTAATAGTGGTAGCGCTTTGCGGTATGTACTTTATGATAATAGAGTAAAAGAAAGTATCAGCTTCACGCTCTATCCTGCACATAGCAGGGTAGGTAGAGGGAACCTAGAGTTAAGACACTCCGTTCTTAACTTTCCGCCAAGTTTTTCAACACCGAGCTTTTGCCTTGGTGCCAGAGCCAAGAACGGAAAATATTGATAAATAATAATTAATTACGAATGGGGATCGAACCTACAACCGTCGCGTTACAATCACATCCTTGTACCCCTGCACCATGATGACCTTAAAAAAAGTTTTATTTATATATTTTACGAGTAGCTGTCTTCCGATATTACGTTTAATTAATATAGAAACACGCTCCGTTCCCATTCAGATACGTCTGTTCCCCACTTTCCAACGAATTCTGGAGGAATTGTGTGTTGAGTGGCGGAACTTTGCGTTGCGTAAGAGACGACTACAAAATCATTCTTCTCGATTATATTAGAACTACAGATATAAAATTTGTTTACCTAAAGGCAGAATCACAAAGTCAGTAGTATATTAATATTCAGTTCAAGAAATTTGCTTTATTTGGCTTAGTTACAAATGCAAACATGAAAATTGTTAGGTTCCAACGGTTGACAGAAAGCTAAATGTGATTGTGTCTTTTTCGTAACTATTAACTTGTAACAACATGAGGCTAAGGTTAAGGTGAGGATATTACCTTTTTTAGGTTATCGTATCAAAACTCATTGTTCTTTCCCTTGTTTATTTAAACGGTTATTATATTTATTGACATATTATATTGCACAATTAGTTCGTACTTGTTTCTATTAATCAGTACCCATGCCTTCTAAAATTATAATAATTAGTACTTTTGTTATATTATGTTCTACTAATAAAACGCGTAAGTGTTGTTATCTACATTATATATTTTTTTATTTTTAACAATATATGATAGCAATATCGTTGCCAAATCGTAAAAGCTATTGCTTTTTCATAGTCTAGGTAAAATTTCTACGACGTATTTCATACTACATCGTGAACAACAAACTAAATTGCAATTTCTCTTAAGAGCGGTTGGGGTGCATCATGGAAATGAGGCCATTTGAATGACGGCGGTCGGTGTTTGCTCACTTTTTACTAGCTCGACGAACTTTTATGCTATTGTCAATATTAAAGTAATATTTAATAAAAAAAATGTACATAAAATACATTACAAAATGTACAGAAAATATAATTAATTCGTATTCAGTAGAATCTGAAAACAAACGAGAATTTGTAATAATTAAATATATGGTCAGATAAATTCAGAGATACACAATACCTGTCGATTGTACTCGTATGTTATTTGTTTGTCTGTGACGTACGAACTGTCGATGAAAGGTTCAATTGTTAATTCTATCGCGCTGTAACCCTCCACGCCGTGTCTCTCTCCTGGCTCTCGTCCAGGCGACCATTGTACTTTACTTCTGCGATTATTTTCACTGCGCAGTTCAAACTGCTCCAGAACTCAACGTCTAGATAGAGATGGAAGAGTTTGTGTGCAAGCTGACTGTAATGGCCTTTTAGGTTTAAGAGAGTTAAGATTAGGGACTTTAGGAAAATACTTTTGAATATCTACTGTTAAAAATGTTTGGTTATGTGTATCAACCTGTTTAGGTAATGTTTGTACTTTTAATGAATTAAAATTTGATAACAGTGATTATTCCTTTTCTTG
This sequence comes from Heliconius numata, assembly GCA_016802625.1. Classification (NCBI taxonomy): domain Eukaryota; kingdom Metazoa; phylum Arthropoda; class Insecta; order Lepidoptera; family Nymphalidae; genus Heliconius; species Heliconius numata. The sequence goes on from JAEBDU010013093.1 coordinate 477,866, forward strand.
TTTTAATTTCACTCTTATTCCGCATATATCAAGGTAGACGGAGGGAACCTAGTGCTAAAACACTTCGTTCCCCACTGATTGATCGAGAATTGCGTGTTGAGTGACGGAATTTTTTCGTTTCGCTGCCGTATGCCGCGTCAGCGTCGCTACCAACAGTGCATCGTGTACGGCTAAATGTGCAGCCGTGCTTATTCTTCGCCATCTCATCAACGCAGCCATTAACCCTGTTACAGGCAGCAATACGCTTTTTACATTCATTTCGTATTTTCCATGTCTACTGAACATACTTCCCAGGTGTACCACTTCACTGATTTGTTCTAATATCTTACCATTTACGTTAATCTTGCATTCTGTCCTTTTTTAATTTCTTCCAGATACCAGAACCTTGATTTTACTATCATATTTATTACAAAATATGTTATGATATATATTTATACAATAAATAATTTGAGACAAATTTAAACAAAAGAAAATTATTTTCAATCAAAAGCCTTATCGTAAATTAATGTATCTTACAATAAGGCGCGACTTACAAGAAAGTCAATAGTGAGCGCTGTAATTCATAACTCAAACATAACGGGTGAGTTCAATTATTAATTTCATCATACCTACTTACCTATTAATCTTATAAAACAAGTTAGATTACCTTTGTACTCAAGTTTGGGAGCTTTTAATACAAAACTAAGTTATCTAAGCTGTAAAGTTACAATGACACTCACTCACAACTTTCAACAACACATGAAACCTACATTAATTTCAGTTTCATACTCACAATTAACTCGCTCTGCGTCGTAATGGGACGCAATTACCGAGCGGTGTTCGTATGATATTGCTACGTCTAGTACAACTAGACAAACATTTGTTAATAAATGAGCTTATGTCTTCGACTTGAATAATCCACGAGTTTTTTAAGGAGGTATTGAAGCTTTTGTATATATAGTCTTTCATGTGTTACGTTACACAAAGTTCAATTAATTGATGATCGAGTAACATAAGCTATGAATACGATTATACGATTATTAAATTAATCGCTAATGGACGTCTAAAGTTTAGAATAAATATACATAATTTGGACGATTTTTTTTGTCAGCGTCATCTTTGACATTTTCATAAATATCTTACTTTTGTTTGCTCTTACATTATAATTAAATAGAGTATTCTCTATTTAAATTATATGTGTACACACGCCTTGATCCCGAGAAGTCCAGCTGTTGCATCCATTATGATAATGAAAATGAAGGTAATTAATCTCTGCACGAACATGTATATACACTAAAAGCTGCTTATCGTGAGTTGAGGTAAATATATACATAATTAAATAAATGCTCATACACTAATACCTCTTCACATTATAACCTTATAATAGCCGTAGAAATCGTTATTGGTTTGTATTATTTTTATTAACTTTTTTCTATTTATTTTATTGTTTAGGAAGATTTTTAAATTCTGTGACATGTTTAATTAAAATTTAGACATTATTCAGTCTAAATCACCTAGAATTTAAATTTAATTCCTATATATTTTATAAAAAAAGTATAACTTCATTCTTTTAAAACACACCTATCTCTTCGTATTATAGTTAACTGGGTCGCTTTAAAAATATTCATAAAGTAATTAATTATATTAAACAGTGTACATTGTAAGTATAATATATGTATATAGTAAACTTTTATTAAGCATTTAAATTAATTTTATGTTTACTTAATTAATATTATAATTGAAGATAATATGAATACAATTTATTTCCTATTATAAATGACCTTTTTCAAACTGGGTTACTTATCTAGGGAATACATTAGTATAATAAATGACAAGGCCCTGTGCGACCATAATTACAGTTTTACTAGCACACGTGTGATGATACTACATACAAGGTACTCTCAAGAATTCACTTTATTCACGGATTCACTCTTGTTTCTCATTACTATGAAAAACAAGACAAAGAGAGCCTATTGTCAAAACACTTCGTTCTCAGCTTTTCTCCTGAAATCAAGAGGTTGCATGTTGAATGTCGGAACAATGCCGGATTTTATTTTGTCTTGCCAGAGCATGTTAGAATTGAACCCACGACCATCTCGTTTAAGGTTCGAAGCTCTACCACTGCATTACAATAGTCTCATTGTTTTTTTATATTCCTTAAGATATTAATTTTATTTGTTTTATAACATAAGTTCATTATAATTTATATAAAATAAATGATTTAATAATGGTCCTTCAATTATTAAAAAAAAATGTCTTAAAAAAATCAGCTAAACACTGTATCCCGCACACAGCACGGTAGGCAGAGGGAACCTAGTCTTAAGACACTCCGTTTCCCACTTTCCGCCGCATTCTGAAGGCATTGCTTGTTAAGTGGCGGAACTCAATTCGCACTTTGCCTCGACACCAGAGCGATTGAATCAATAGTTCACATAAACGAGTGGGGATCGAACCCACAACCAGTCGCATTTCTAGTCACATTTTGTGCCACTGCGCCACGACTGGCCTCAAATGTTGGTTATATTTATATCTATCTTAAAATTGCTGCTTTTTTATTGAAAATAAAAATGTTTCAAATGTGCTACAATCACAAGAATATTAAGGTTAAGGTGGTAATGTTCACAAATAGTAAATGCGCATTTCACGCTATCGGTCGCTTTCCAGTCAGCGTGCTTGAACATATGTAACGTCTATCGAGGTCACCAAAGCGCATACGAATTGACTATTTCTCGTAATGGCACGGTAAGCGCTCCTATATGGTAGCTGTTTCTTCGAAATTAATAAAAACTGTTTGATTTTTGTGTAATTATGTACTTCTATATAGATATAGTCATTGTGTAATATACCAGCAATATGGACATGCTTCAATAGATATGATTGTTTTACCGGGCCTGAGAAAACAAAATATTTAAATTGTTCCCTCGAGAGGGAAATTGAATCCAAAATCATCGTATTTGGTGCGCTGGCCTACTGCCTTTAAATGGATATGGGGCAGTACTTTCATTTCAGTCCTACAGAAACTAGAACAATGGATGAGTGTATATTGTTCATATGTGTTCATTCCAGTATGATAGTCAAACCTGTACTAGAAATAGAAAAAAAAAACAAAAAGATATTTTTTTATAATGTGCCTGTTGTATTTATTTGGAATATTATAATAACTTTATAGCATATAGTACACGAAACAAAATCCTTTTTCTAATTTTTTGGTTTATCTCCGCCACACAACAAGCGAGGTAGGCTTAGAGAACCTAACGATAATTTATTAAATTATTTATTTAAATTGAATCTATTTAAATATATTTCAATAAATAATTAATGAAAGAAATTATAATTAATTAATCATAATAAAGTAATTTATCATATATTTAAGACTGGCTTAAACAATGGAAAGTGAAAGATTCTCAGAAAGCTAACGTAATAGCAGTAAGAAACGTTGGCGTGTAGCCAGCATTGGTGACAATTCCACCTTTTTGCTGTTGACAACATTTCTCAAGGAAAAATATTTTTATATTACGACAAGCAAGTTTCCATCTAACAACTTAATGTCTTCAAAACCGTAAACAGAATTAATTAATTGTTCACTACAAATGCTAGATTTGTACATCATTTTTAAATAACGTTTTAAATTTTTATTATGTTTGTCTTGATATATTCTATTCATTTCCCCTGAACCTGAAGATGAAAATGCAAGGTAGCTAGTATAACCTTTAGCGTGTCTTTTTAAGCTTTTAATTTTATTGTTAGTTTCTTCAACAATTATTTTTTTGCTGTTATATAACGGTTTTTTTATGTCTTTGTCATTTGTACGAGATTAGGTGGCAAATAGAACGCTATATTAACTAGTCTCCATGGATAGAGTATGCATAGTAAGTATAAGCAATAATGCACGATAAGCAGTAATTTTGCATTTACAATTTTTAAGCTGCATGTGAATATTTTTAGAAGAATTTTATATAAAATTGCTTAATTTATATCTATAGTAGGTTCATCGTAATGGAGTATTGCGGAATGTAAGTATTGGAATGTTGCGGAATATTCCACATTTTACTTCAAAGACTTCCTACAGACAGCACAGTGCTTATAAATGCTTAATATTAATTGTTAATGTATATTCTAATAACTCAGAGAGATAGCTTTAATTTAATAATAATAACCAGCTTCACGCTGTATCGCGCATACAGCAGGGTAGGCAGAGGGAATCGATTATTAATACATTCCGTTCCCCCCTTTCCGCCGAATTCTGGACGCAATTCGTGTAGAGTGGCGGAACTCTATGCCGCGCTTTGCTGAGAACTTACATTACGAATAAAAAAAAATTCGAAGCTTCACCTTTCAAATAAAAAAAAAATTTTCAAAATCGGTTTACCCAGTCAAAAGTTATGAGGTAACAAACATAAAAAAAAAATAAAAAAAAAATACAGTCGAATTGATAACCTCCTTTTCTTACAGAAGTCGGTTAAAAAATATAATGTAATTTTTTTGTAATATTGAATTATTTCATATTATTTTGACTTGATATTGAAACAATAACAAAATTCTAAATTAATACCATGAACTGCTTTATATATCATGATTGAATGAAAACTCAAAGATTGTGGGTTCGATTCCCACTCTGGAAAATGATATATTTAATATTCGGCTTTCACGTATAATGACCGCTAAAGTTTTGACACGATCCTAACTTTGCGCCTTAATTCAGTCAGCTTGGGATTGCACTAACTTTAAATTTAAAAAATAATAATTCAACTTCTGAAAAACGAGTCCCGAACTTGAAACTGTGAAATTTGTGAAAAATATAGTGACTTGTTACATTCATTTTAAAACTAGAGGCCCCAGCGCGACTTCGTTGGCTTGAACTATTTATACGGGTATTTTTAATTTTATTTTAAGATGAACCGTATTTAATATGATTGGCTCTATAGATATGTGATTAATTTACATTGCAGAATCCTAAATCTAGAATTTTTGATGTTTTTGATCATGCATTTTACGTTCAATTATTATGGTAAATAAGTGTTGTATTTTTTTAAATAATTAAAATGTGCATGTGAAACAGTTGGTAAATTTTGTTGTCAATCTCTCATTGATAATAATGTTTCATATTGGTGATTAAATATAAAAAATATTTATCGACTAGAACTAGACTCACGGTATAGATATAATATAAATTACGTAATATAAAAATGACGGCCTACGATAGAGAATATAATAGATAGAAAATATTTTACAAATTGCCTCTGCCAAATCGACCGCTCTTGGGGAGTTAGTACTTCCGTCGTTAAGAACTAACTCCCACTTAAGGTAATTTTATTCTGCACTATTTCACAGCACGTAAGGTAACTTTATTCTGTTTGTTGACACCAACCCAGTTTGACCCCACTAGCTTCCTGAAGTTTACATAAGAAAGTACATTTATATATTATGTAAATATTTTTCACAAAAAAGTCATCAAAATTAGTCAACCCAAGTAATTGCATGTTTATTTCCGCCGAGTCTCGTGTTCTTTGCAAAGTTTTGTTACCATCGTTTATTACGTTTGCTCTGTATATATTTCTTGCTATTTGAGTAGAAAAAAATTAGACAGAAAAGTTTATTTCAGCAGAAATATACTTTGTCGAGACCGTCAGTGTAATCTCCGTTAGTATTTGCGTTCTTCGTCGGTAATACTTTGTCTTACAATTACAGTTTTCGATTCTATTACTGTTTCGCTTTGAAAATTGAGGCTTGGATTTTGTTTTATCATTTTTATGGTTTTTAATAATCCTTAAGTTTTGAAAATACAATTGTTTTCTTAAGGGGACTTTTTAACCGTTTCATAACGAGAAGGACCACTCTGACTATTTCAAGCTCCATCACAGATTAAAAAATTTCATTAGTTGAAATTCACGAGTATATATTTCATTTTGTATTTAATATCAAGTAGTACCTATACTGTAGTATATACTGCACTTATTTATGCATATATAAATAGTAATATCTGGTACAAATCACATCTGTGACGAATAATATTATTTGGCAACGAACTAAGAGGTAAGAGAGGTAGTAGGGAGACTTCAGTTGACCTTCAACACGCAATATCTCAAAAATTAGTCGAAAAATGGGACACAGTATAAAACGACCTGCCAAAAATAATTAAATTAACATTTTTTAAATACCTCGGGAGAACTGAGTGACTTCATAAAATAATATTACATTGGATCTACCGCAACGAGAGCCGCAGAATAAATATTAATTTTGCGTCTTACAGTTTTAAACGACAACACGAAATAAGTCATTTTTACGTTTTAATTAAAAACGGTCTTAATAAAATTGCGAAACATAAAAACAATATTAGCAAGCTGATGGTTTATTTTAAAAAAATATTTTGGCTTTTAACGGATCCTGATAAAAAATAACCAATTTATTCGGTAGTGATCTTTTGTCAGTGTAGTTACAATTTAGTTTCCTTTATATCTGGCAAAAATAAAACATCATGGTTTTGTATAATTTAACGCGACATTATCGTTGTTGTATTTTTTAATTTAATTCTCCTTCGATTCAAGAAGAAATATATGTGTCGAATTCGAATACACAATCATGATAAAATTGGTACCTATATTATTGACCTAAATACTTACACAGATAAAAAAATATTATCGTGATATGCCTATGACGTTAATAAATAATAAGTGAATAATTTTTTATTATGGTTATCTTTGTATTTGGTGTTCAATATTTTTTTAAAATTTTTAATTCTATTTTGTAATATTTTATTAATCATAAGATAAAGATTTCGTGGCACAGTTGGTTTCTTATAGTGGATCCAAATCAAGAGCTCTAGTAATTATTTAAAACACAACTGTTTTGATGTTCCATCCAACATAATAAAATGTGAAGTAGAGAACAAAACTTATTTTTTCACAGACTTAATTGTATATTATTATAATTTCTATATAATTTGTTGCAGCGCTAACATCAGCTCATGAAATAACTCAGCTGAAGGTCCCGCTGTACGCGGACCCTCGGCGCGCGGCTGAGCTCAGCTGTCTCTTCCAGATGGACGACCAGAGACTACACTCCGTCAAGTGGTACAGAGACATGCACGAGATATTCAGATACAGACCCTCACAGAAGGTAACTTTGATGTGTATTTACTAACTTTTTCCATGGATCAATAAACTATACCGTTTTTGATATATAACATTGAAGACGTATTTTATACGTAAAGTAAATATAATAATTAATTTACTTATTTCCTATACTATAATTCTATATTATAATCTAAAAAATTGCTGTATTTTTCAATGCATATTACACTTTTTTAGATAAAACAATTAATTTCTTAGGTGAAATTTGGCATGTAGATTTTTTGGAGAGAAAGTTCAGTGGAAAGTGAAAAAAAGCTCTTTTTTTAATATCGATAGACTCCATTATATCGGAATTTAATATAAATAATATTTTATAGGTCATGTTTTACTAAATAATGAATATCTCCGCAGGTTCCAATCCGGCTGTTCAATGTGACCGGTATAATGGTGCAAGGCGGCGACTGCGGCGAGGAGTCGTGCACGGTGCGCGTGATGCCGCCGCCCGTCGCCGCGAGAGCTGCGTACACGTGCGAGGTGTCCACAGAGGGGCCCAAGTTCCAGATAGCGAGGCAGACCAAACATATGACTGTAGTTGGTGAGTCAGTTTTACATAGTTTTATTAAGAGATTATAATTGTTCTAAATAAGAGATTATAATTCCGCAATTTTTTTACGTACACTTTGAGGCCTAAAATGGAGAATTATTATTTTTACGATAACATTTTGAGAAATCTTTTCTTATTCCCTTTCAACGTAACTCTAACCTCCGAGGACCTCAGCAACCTCACCAGCCTGCGACTGTGGCGCTAACCCACAAACGATGGCACACTTACTCTCCTGCCCCAAATGTCCATTCACCTGTTCATTTATGACGATTTGACTAAGGCAACAGAACGAATATTAAAGATCCATCAAATATTTTTTAACCAATTATCTATACTAATATAATAAAGCGGAAGAGCTTGTTTGTTTGCTTAAACGTTAAGATCTCTGGATCTACTGGTCCAATTTACTTTCTTTTTGTATGAAAGCATTCTTCAGACTGTCAGACTGCTACAGGCTGTCTAACATTACGGTGTAAGTCTTAGTTAACCTTAAATAACGAAATAAAAATAATAAGGAACGTCATCGAAATGACGAATACGAAAATAATTCAACGTTTTGTTTACGGTCGCAAGCCTACTTCGAGTCTCGCGGGGGACGCGTTAAATATATCTCATTTATTCATTAATAGCAAGTTCATTACAAGCACTTATATTAAAAAGTTCGAGAAATCAATATTTAACTGCAAACTATTTATTCAGAGGGAACCACTTACCAAATCCAACAACAACTTTATTTAGTTTTACTTAATGCTAAACGTAGCAAGTAAACGTGTGACAGTTGCTCCCGAGTATTTAATTGTTTTACAAAGAAAAAGTGCATATAAACTATTAAAAAGTGCAATTATCTCAACTTGAATTCTTTATCTCAGTGACAGTCTACGTGGTTAAATAATATATGCAGTGTATAGATCTAAACAAGAAACAATCAGTTTAGTGCAGCGAATCTTTGTTTTTGCATATTACCCTCGCAACTTTTTATGCGAGAGCCGTTATTACTGCGCAAAAAATAAATATTATTTTTTGATATCTTCAGAGCATTTATTACTGTATAATAATTTGTTAAACAGTTTTTTTTTTTGTGACATTTTTTACTTAAAATTTAAAAATGTCTTCGCGATTATCTTGGGGATGTTGCATGAATAAACATAGTACGAACGAGAAATTCATACGTTGCTCTGTGTGTAACATGGCGTATCATTGGAGTTGTTTGTACGGTAAAGAGCACCAAGAATATGACACTACTGTGGAACTAACTTCGGAATGGAAATGTCCGCTGTGCAAGTCCAAAAAGAAAAATATTTCCTCTGATAATACTCCTATAAAAGTGAGACCTGGATCCAAATATAAGGAAGATTCTAACATAACCAAGAGATCGAACAAGCGGTTAGCAAGCTCTTCACCTCGCAGTGAAGAACCTAGCTCGCAAGTTACTGCAGAAAATATGCAACATATTATCGAAGAAATTATGGATTCTCACAAAATCGAACTAGTTACGGAAATAACAAACTCAATGAAAAGCCTACTCTCTGAAGAATTACAATCGGTACGTGAGGAGTTTACAGATATGAAGAATTCCATTAATTTTTTTAAGCAATCAGTACGAAGATCTTCTTAAGGAACATAAGTCAACCTTAAATACGCTTAAAACATTACAAGAGGAAAATAGCACAATGCACTCGACTGTAAAAAAATTAAGCTACCGAATTGACTTAATGGAACAGCATGCACGTTTAAATAATATTGAAGTACAATGTGTCCCAGAAAACCGACAAGAAAACATTATAGAGATAGTCACTAAATTAGGTAGTGCAGTGGGTTGTAATATTACGGAAGATACAATAGCAGCATGTAGCCGGGTTGCAAAGTCTAATCGATCCAGCAATCGCCCCCGTTCTATAGTTGTTCAGTTGACATCTCAAAAAATTAGGGACAGCTTATTGGCAGCTTGTATAAAATATAATAAATCGCACCCCGCGGATAAACTAAATACATCTCATATTGATATCAAAGGACATAAACAAGCTATTTATGTAGTTGAACATCTGTCACCCACAAATAAGGCATTACATGCAGCTGCAAGGGTAAAATCTAAGCAAATTAATTATAAATATGTATGGGTCAGAAGCGGAAAAATTTATATGAGAAAAGATGATAGCTCAGAGTTTAAAGTAATAAAAAGTTTTGATTATTTGGAAAAAATAAATTAGAATTAATTGTGTCAGTGTAACTTAAATAGGTAATTTGCGTAAAATTCTCGTCAGTAACAATTTATTATCAAAATGTTCGTGGTTTACGAACAAAAACAAGAGATTTTTATTGTAATTTATTGTGTGTGAACGCTGATATAATTGTGCTTACGGAAACCTGGTTGAATGAAACTGTTTGTAGTAATATGTTGTTTGGGAATAATTATAATGTTTTTAGGAGAGATCGGATGATTGATAGTAATTCTAAAAAGAAAGACGGAGGTGGTGTCTTGATTGCTGTAAAAAAACATATTTCTTCTAAAAATATGATTGAATGGCAGGGCAATTGCGAAGATTTGTGGGTTGTTATAAATACACCTATAAATAATAAACTTTGTCATATGGTTTTATGTGTAGTATATTTACCACCACCAGTAAATAAAGCGTTACTCGAAACTTTTTTAGCTAATTATAATAGAGTATCTGAAATCCATAATCTTTACACTTGCCTTGTTGGAGATTTTAATCTCAGTAACATAAACTGGAGTACATCAAACACTCATTACATTCAACCAATCTCTTCAATTTGCCAATCTTTAGTGGACTTCTGTGCAATGAATAACTTACGACAGTGTAACAATGTAATGAATTGCTCAAATAAAATTCTTGATCTTGTGTTAACAGATATACCAAACTGTAATGTGACAGAAACAATTGACGTTTTATGTAAGAGTGATCCATTGCACCCACCAATTGAATTTAAAGTAAACACGGAAACATCAGATAGACTAACAATTAATACAAATCTCGAACGATTAAATTTTTATAAGGCTGACTATGGTTCTATAAATAAATATTTAGCGGATATAGATTGGCATACGGAATTTTATAAGTGTGAATGTATTGATGAAATGGTGTTAACATTTTACAACATACTAAAAAAATCTATTAACATGTTTGTACCTTTATCTAAGAATAAATGCAATAAATTCCCGGTTTGGCTTCCTAAAAAATTTATTAGACGTCTAAATGAAAAAATAAAAATAAAGGAACGATATAAAATATATAATAATCCTATGGATGAACTAACTCTGAGATTGCTTAGCAGACGTTGCCAGAAATTAGCTTCTGAATCATTTCAGACGTACATTCAAAACACTGAACAAAGTATAAAAAAAAATCCTAAATACTTTTTCAATTTTGTCAAAAATTCTCAAAAACATCAGAGTATATATCCAGCTACTTTAAGTAACGGCAAAGTAACTGCTAGCAACGGGGAAGATTCTTGTAATCTCTTTGCTCAATATTTTGCATCTGTTTGTAATTCTCCTTCAGGCTCCAACGATATTAATGCTATTAGAAATGTTTATTCTGTTCAAAAAAATAATACCCCATTATCTTATGTAGAAATTTGCGAAAAACATATACTTGATAAGCTCAAAACGCTTGATATTTCTAAAGGAGCTGGATCAGATAATATTCCTTCTAAGTTTATTGTTGAGTGCGCGAGTAATCTTTCATTGCCACTTTATTACTTATATAATGAGTCGCTTAGGTCTGGAGTATTTCCTGTAAAGTGGAAAGAAGCTAAAGTCGTTCCTGTACATAAGCAGGAAGATGAAACTATGGTCAAAAATTATCGACCGATATCAATACTGTCGCACTTTGCAAAGGTATTTGAGGATCTTATCTGTCCTATTATCAATTCCCACTTTAAACCTTCCTTGATAGATCAACAACACGGATTTGTAAAAGGTAGATCAACTATCACAAATCTTGTTACTTTCACCGATTCTGTAATTCAAGCGATTGATGAGCGATTACAAATAGATGCAATTTATACTGATTTGAGCAAGGCATTCGATCGTGTGCCGCATGATATTTTATTAAAAAAACTGGCCGCCTATGGTTTTATGGGTCCATTAATAAAGTGGTTTTCATCATACTTAGAACGTCGTTCTTTTTATGTTGTATTAAACGGATATAAATCTAATATTCAAGTATGCTTATCAGGAGTACCTCAAGGTTCCCATTTGGGTCCTACTCTTTTCAATATTTTCATAAACGATATTATAGTGTGTTTTCAGAACTCAACTCCGTATATATTTGCTGATGATGTTAAATTTATTAGAGCTGTAGGAACATTGGAGGACTCAATTTTACTTCAAGAGGATATTGACCGCCTAGTTGAATGGTGCAATGATAATGGCATGAGCGTAAATGCAGCTAAATGTAGACACATAAAATTCACACGTAATGCACGATCTGTTCCCTCATTTTACTCCATTAAAGAAATTATACTTGAAGAGGTCACAACATTAAAGGACTTAGGCGTAGTCTTAGATTCAAAACTGACTTTCTTGCCGCATATTGAACTGACGATAAAAAAAGCATCCAAAAAGTTATGGTTTGTAATACGCATGTCAAAAAATTTTCTCAAACCAAACACTAAAATTATTTTATATAATAGTCTCATAAAAAGTATTTTAGAATATGGCAGTGTAGTGTGGCGACCACACTACGCCACACATATTTTGAGACTGGAACGTCTTCAAAAGCGTTTTTTGTGGAATCTGTCATTTTCTACAGGAAACGTTAAAAAGTTAACTTCGTATAGCGAGAGGTTAAAATATTTTAAAATGATGTCACTGGACAATCGTAGAACTTTATTAGATATTCGATTTGTTTATAAAATATTAAATAATTATATCGACTGTCCTCAATTGTTAAGTAGCTTTAATTTCAAAGTCCCTCGTTGCTATCCTAGGTCTTAAATTGCACCACTATCTATCCCATTTCGTCGCACTGTACTCGGTTCAAATTCAGCAATTCCTCGTATGAGCAAACTTCTAAACGACTATAGTATGGTTACGGATGTATTTTATGATTCGATAAGTAAATTTCACAATAATATCTTGAAAAATATCAAATAAGTTTCATCAACTAGTGGCTAGCACTTAAACTGCATACAAGTTGATTAGCATTTAATTTAATAAACATTAGATTTAAGTAAAACAATTATGTAATTGCATGCTGTGTTTACCTTTGTATAGTTGTACAATTAAGTTCTTTTTTTTTGTGAAAGTGAATGTGTTAGATTATAAGTATTATTGTAACAGCTGCTGGTGAACCTTTTAAAAATAAAAAAAAAAATAAAAAAAAAATGCTTCTATTTTAACGTACATTAGTAATCCGAAGCTTTTGACTTCAACTAGAACGGCTCGTACCTACTTAAAACTTTAATTACGTTCACATTCCCACTAAAACACACTAAAGCGGTGTATGTTACTGGAGTTCCTTTACAGGATTATCTTAATCGGCAAGTTTCTGACAATTTAGGTAACGTCCCAGCTGATTTGAACAACGGAACTTTATTAGTCCTCTAGGAGCTTTTGTTTTTCGTAATCTTCTGTTCCGTGTAATAATTAAAGTAAATTACTTTTATTTTTATAATGTACTATGTAAAGTCTTTAAAATATATAATAACTAGCGACCCTCTTGCGGCTTCGTACGCTTTTACTACTGGATTATTCATATAATGTATGTTTGCAAAGCACTTAAGATAATGTGAAAATTAATTAAACCCTAATGCAACCCGCATTTTCGTAGTTTCAATAAGGATTTTCCAATTATTTTACACAGCAAGGATTTTTTAGTAGGTACCGTAATTTTAAATCTGTGCTACTAATTTTTTCAAGTGCTTATTAAAATATATTCAAATGACTATTTTTAGATAGTTAAATGACTATTTTTAAACGGAAGAAATTATAAACAAAACTTACCTACTAATAACTACTATAAAAAATATGAAACCAAATATATCGCGCTGAAATAATACATTCAACTCGAATTATCCAATACGTGCAAACGCATCTAAATCTTCGTTGCTATAAAGGCAGGCGGGTTTTTTTTCGAGCTTGTGGTTAATGCTGAAGAGGGTATTCTGTCCCTGATGAAAAGCAAGCACTACGTGGCTGCCTGTGAGGAAAATTAAATAGAATGCATCGGCCGGGAATCGAACCTGGGCCGCCCGCATGGCAGGCGAGCATTCTACCACTGAACCACCGATGCGTGTAAGGCAGGCGGGCGCGGCGGACGCATGGCGAGTGGCGAGCCGTTTCGCAGCAAGGATTTTTTGATATTGTAACAACTTCGAAAGTACTTATTAAAATGAAAAACAGTAAAAGACAGTTTTGATCTGCATTAAATGGCCAACGTAACTAATATACTTATTTATATGCTGAGAGTAAGGGATAAGTGAAACTTGAGTAACATACAGCTGATGTGTCAATGGCGGGATGTGTCAACAATTAAATGCGTTTTTCTGTAAAACTATTCGCAATTTCGAAATAGTGTAAACAGCAAATTTTATCTTCGTTTAACGTAGAAAATTAATAAAGTATTTTAAAGGGTAAGGATTAATACCATTATGGAAAAATATGACTCACAATAAAAAATATATTGAAATTATTATTTTTAGACAGAAAAATGATCACTATACGTTATTCTTAAAAGATACTAATATGCCGTCGCGGACTTTTTTGTAGATCTTATTAAGAGGAACAATACTCCAGTAAATTATTTTTATGTAGTACTTACCATTAAAGCAGTGCATGCGCGAAAGTGTCTCAACGGGTAGGACTTTATACATATTTATCGTATTTATGTTAATTTACATAAGAATGTACAAATAATAAACTATTTATAAACCTTTTATGAAAAATACTCGATCTAATGGTGAAAACCGCATCAAAATCCGTTGGGTGGTTTAGAAGAAGAAGAGTTAGAAAGTTCAGACAGACACGAAAAGCGACTTTGTCTTATAAGATATAGGAGGATAAATAAAGAATGGCTTAGTTTCAACATTCTATTTTCATAATCTTCAGTGTACAAAATATGATATTGCTAAATGACTCAGGTGCACCTTTAGCTGTTATCATAACGAGAGTACCCACTATGATTATATGTTTAGTATAATATGCAGGTACAAGATACATCGTCTGTTCGACGTAAGTGAAAATTATATATGTAAAGAGTATTTTATAGAAATAAAAATTGAAAAACAAACAATCGAATATAACAGGTTATACTAAGAAACTTAGGCACATGTTACATATACCTAGTAACATACCACTATTCAGTAGAATACACTATACATACAGTAGAATACAGAAGCAGTTTCAACATGTCATAACTGTTCAAATTGTAAAGCACACAGAGGTACTACTGGTAGCCAAACAGAATGAACACGATAATTTAATATGAATTGAACTGTTTCCAATAGAATACAGCTAGTTGACCTATATCTGATATATATATATATATATATATATATATATATATATATATTTGAATACACTTACGTAGAGCATTTATTGTACAGGGTGAGTCATATTGAACTTTCCGATTTCAATAAGGTGTGTATTAAAAACAAAGCGACATGCAGTAAAAATTATTTTATTGTTTGAAAGCACATAACATGCAGTTTTAATTTAGTTGGTTTTAAAAATGATATCCGAGTGTAAATGTCTACCTCCATTGACCACACACTGCTGAAGCCTTTCCCGGAAGTTGTCCATTACTCGTCGAGTCATATTCAGCGGAATAGCATTGATTTCTTCCGTGATTGCAGCCTTCAGTTCATCGATGGTTCGGGGACGATGCGTGTACACCTTTTCCTTCAGGTAACCCCAGAGAAAGAAATCGCAGGGGGTTAAATCAGGTGATCTCGGCGGCCACCCAACGTCACCTCGCAAAGAAATGAGATGACCGGGAAACATTTGTCGCAGGATTTTCATTGAACGCCTGGATGTATGGGCTGTAGCACCATCTTGTTGGAACCAGATGTTATCGTTGTCATGATTCTGCGTTAATTCCTCCAATTTCGGTTTCAGAAAAGTTTCAAGCATGTCGCAATACCGAGCAGAGCAGTTCCGGCGAGGTGAAAATGTGCCTCATCACTGAAGATCAAAACAGCAGTGCGGGGGATCTGCTGAATGTCGCGGCATAAATTTGTTCGTGTGTCTAAGTCTCTAACTGTTAATTCTTGCACTACCTGAATCTTGTATGGGTGAAATTTAAGGTCTCTATGCAGTATTCTGCGGACACTACTGAAAGATAATCCTAGTGAAGCGGCATGTTTCCGAACAGAACGCCGAGGGGATTGTTGAATTGAAGCCCGCACTCTATCCACGTTTTCCGCTGACGTTGACGTCCTAATTCGGCCTTGTGGTCTTGTTTTTAATGCTGATGATGTTGCTCTAAAATTTGATACCCAATTTCTGATTGTTGGTCCAGTGGGAATGGGATCACGTCGACCAATAGCAAAATGTAAACGGAACGCACGCTGTGTTGTGATCACGGAGCCGCCATTTTTAATAAACTCTTCAACTACGAACGCACGATGTTGTCCCGACCAAGCCATTGCTCACACTAAAACTGCATGTCATGGCGCGTCTAATGACACCATCCCCACCCTTCTACTCCTTCCCTTCTTCGTGCAACGTCCTTCCAAAACCGGAAAGTTCAATATGACTCACCCTGTACTTGTAAAGATACAATTTGGAAATAATTTTTCGCAATAATATAGATAACGAAATTCCTTCGAAGTAATAATGCACATTTTTGTAAAATGTTTACTGCGAACACTTTAAAATAAAAACTAAGTTCTGATGAAACCTTTCGTATGAGAGACCTGCGTTCAATTGAATCGGTAATCGGAGTATATATAAATCAAATACGATGTCAAAAAAATGATATATTTGCCGATAAAATGATACGTCGTTGTGATATCAGAGGAAATTTATATGAGAGAGAATTCAACGGCACGTGGAGCTTGTTATGCAATTAAAGTACTTTTACGGTTATTTTACTTTAAAATATAACGTGATTTATTTAAATCAAATAAGTGGCAGAGGGTTTTACTGTAACACGACAGTTGTGGGTTCGATTCTCACTCCGAGCAAAGAATTATTATTTATTTATATGAAAATATATTTCTTCGCTCAGGTATCAAGGCAAAAGTGCGGAGGTGAGTTCCGGCACTCAACACGCAATCCCTCGAAAGTTTGGCGGAAAGTGGGAGACGGAGTGTGGTGGCTTGCTAAAATAAATCGTAAAACCATGGTTTTGAATTTTATTTTCAAATTATATTTATTTCATTAAAATTAAATTATATTTTTTTCGAAAAAAAAAAATTAAATTATATTTTTTTCGAAATCTACTAAATATACGTTCACATGTTTTATCATCCTACAATATTCATACCCACGTTTGAACATATGTTCAATATAGTGCTATTAAAGAAACAAGAACTTATTTTTCCTGTTTTGTGAATCAATAAACCAGTGGGTGTGTCGTTAAAGAGTAAAAGAATAATTCGTTGAGGAAATGGACCATTTGCCGCCCTTTCCAGCTATTCAGTATTAGCAATTTGGAAACTGTTTTCAAAGTGAAATTGCATTGGAAGAGATAAAAAAGAAGGGTAGAAAAGGATAATTGCCTCAATTTTTATTTTGAATTTGAATGTGGATTTTATTTAAAAAATGATTTTGAAACATCTTATATAGTATTATTTGACAAATTTACAAAACGTATATATTCATACAAAAGTATGAATAGTTAATAAATCGTACTTCTTTATTAATAAAAAAAACCGAACAAGCGCGAGTCGGGCTCGCTCACCGAGGGTTCCGTACTGTAGCTCTTGTCGGGGGTCTCGAGCTTTTCTGAAATTTAAGCTTAGCTTAGCCAGAGCCTTTCATCTGATACCTCGCTTGAACTAGAGGCTTTAATACCAAACTTTGCCTTCCTTTTAAGGTTATTTTTTCCTGTAGGTGCTAGCTAGGAAAAGTTTAAAGAAATTAATATATTAACAGTTGCATCTCAATATATTTTTGAAAATGTTATGTATGTTAAAAAAAACATTAATGATTTTACCAATATTGTTGATGCTCTTCATATTAATCCAGGAGTAAGCTTAATCTTAAACAACGCAAAAAGATTGTAATGTCTCGACCATTTGGCGGAAAATGGAGAACGGAGAGAAAATGAGAGAACAGTGACATATCACTGATCTGTACAATAAAGGAAATGTTAAATAACAAAGTAACATAATAAGTTGTGCTATTTTGAATGTACAACAAAAGTATTTATGTAATACACCATCCAAAACGATCACCGAAAATAAACATAATAGAATTGTTCTCCAATGTTTTTCGTAAGTCGTTCCATTCTTTCTCGAGATTAACATGTTATATAAACAGTAGGGTCTGTGAACGCGGTCTGAAATATCCTTTATATATTTTATTCCGATGTAATCCTACTTTGGGTTAAAAATATGCGAATTACTTTAGAAGTTGGGGTCTTCTATTATATTTAAAAGAATAAATGTGGAAGTTTTATTTATAAAATTACAGTAGTATCTGAAGTAGG
This sequence comes from Heliconius numata, assembly GCA_016802625.1. Taxonomy (NCBI): domain Eukaryota; kingdom Metazoa; phylum Arthropoda; class Insecta; order Lepidoptera; family Nymphalidae; genus Heliconius; species Heliconius numata. The sequence goes on from JAEBDU010013093.1 coordinate 496,138, forward strand.
ACGTCAACGTCAAATAAAGTCAACTTAAATAACATAAAAATGTAAATCATCATTCATTGTACTGTAATAAATACGGTGTATTTTAAGTTAACACACACAATAATATAATTTAATTCTCAATAATGCTTAAATGCGTCTAGTCTAGTACAAATAGATTAATACTCTACTAAGAGATTGAATTACGTCATACAAGTATAATATTGTCCAAGCTTATATGTTGCTCGATAACAGTACTGTAGTACTATTATCAAATTTGAGTTACCTGGAATATTGTCTTTATGCTCAAATAAATCAATATGTAATGTTAGTAAGTCCTATACTTACACTTTAATGTCAATTATTTTAATAAAAAGATTACCCCTGAGACCGTTGAGGTCGTAGTGGTGGTGCGACTATAAACGCGACTGTCGTGAGTTTGATTTCCACTCGGAGAAATGATTTTTTTTAGTTTCACGCTGTATCTCGCATGTAAGGTATGCATAGGGGAACCTAGTGTTAAGACATCATATTTATGATATTTATTAAATAAGATAAATACAATAAACCATAAACAACAAATATATTACTTTTAATAAAAAAATTTTAGCCACTTAGCAAAGCGTGATCGTTATCTCGACTTGTTACGTCTCTATCACAATATAGTAGTGTTAGGATAGATAATTACCAGAACTAATTGTGGCTAATTATATGGACAAGGATTGAAGCAGGCTGATAGTATCTTACTTTCACTTGTATTGATAATCTAATAGGAATTCTGATAAGAGTAATTAATATCGATCGACGACGATCGATTACAATTTGCTAATTATACCATGTATACGCAGATAAAGTAAAGAAAGTACAATTTTTTTTTAAAAAAGTAAAAGGAGATAAAAAGAATATTTTAGATACTAAACGCCTGAAATATTAATAATAATTAGCTTTACGATGTATCCCGCATATAGCAGAGAAGGTATGGCGAATCCTAAACCTTTCACCACTTTTTGCAGAATTTTCGCAAATTTTTTAGCGAAGAAATGGTAATATTAATTAAACAATAACTCAGTTCCCCGAGTGACGATCGCACACACAACTGCCACGCTACAGGCCTCGTAGTAGTGTAAAAGTAGCTACATTCAGAAAAAAAATATTGATGGACAGCGAGACAATTTATAATCAACCGGAAAAGTGGAAAGTGGGACACCCTTATAAAGTCCGTAGCAATTTAATAGTTGCGGCAAGAACGTAGTTCACTGATTACATCGCAAATTGTATTGGATCCTTTTAAATTTTCTGCTTATTTTCAAAGTACACTATAAAATACTGAAGTTTATTTTTATATTTCATTGTATTAAAAATAATTGTTCTGTTAAAACAATATTTATTTAAAGTAAGTAACTAATAAATTTTGAGAACACCAAGAGAGTGTCTCTGTTCTCCGCTTGCCGACTTTGTGACACTGTGTGTTGAATGGCGGAACTCAATATGGTACTTTGTCTTCCAGAGCGCGAATTGTAAATAATCATTAATCCCAGTCGAAATCGTTAAAGTGGCGGTTGTGAGTTCAATTCCAAAAGCCAATTCGCAAAAATTTTTGCTAATAAACAAAAAGAGTTACAATTTTTGTCTCACATAAAAGTCAGAACATTCAAATCACGTATGCGAAGAGGGCCGCCGCCTCTTTGACTTCCTGCTTTATAATACATCGCAGCAAGCGTCAGGAGCTGCTGGCATCTCGTATTTACAAATCCTTACTATTATGTATTTTCCACGTGGAATTTAAGAAAATATTCAACGTTACTTTTATAAAAGAATAAATATTGAAGAAGGTTGACATTTTGTGAATGAACACATTCCAGATTCCAGAGAAATTTAAATTTTACTTTGGTAATGTATTAGACATTTCATATATATTTATTTTACCAAACCAAGTGGAGAATTTTCTAACAATTGCTCGTCGACGCGCAATGAGGTAGCGTCTGACTTTAAGCGCGATGGTTGTGGGTTCGATGATTTTGACGTGGGTTTATTAGTACAAAAATGATCTGAAAGCTTACGTTCGCTTGCATAAACCTGAGCTTTAAGACTCCCACAAACATTACGGTGAGATAGTATCGCACAATTCATATTGTTTAGTCGTGAAGCCGGCTTTTAAATATTAAAGACCCCCATTTGTTATTTAACGCTTCCATCATAACCCTTCGCGTCACGCATGCAACACGTCACCGGAGACGATCGGGTACTACCTATATGAAAAATTGTTTGTATCTAAATACAAACAAGATTTATAGAAAACTCTAAAGTTTTCTATAAATCTTTTAAACAATTCATTAAACTGTAGAAAAAAAAAGCATAATTCGTCAAGTGTAGGACAATTTGCACATTTGGAGCGTTCAACTAAGCTCAACAGCTTACAGCGCCTGGTGGAAGTTTCAAAGCACACAAAATGTAAAGGAGTTGAAGCGCTTTCATAACAATCCACGTGTTAAGTTCTGCCGTATATAGCTATCTACATACTCCTATACTGTGTGTCGCGCGACTTGAATTAATTGAGTAGACACAGAGTGATTAATGTGTTTATAAATATTTTGTTTAGTACAACATTTTACGAAATTTACAAACGTGAAGAGATATGTATATATTGATGTATAAATTACGTAATTAAGATAACTTGTACTAATAATTTATATTTCTAATTTTACTCTTGCATTATTTACGTCATGCCTCAAACCGTACCGTGTGTCTAAATAAAATATATTTTATTAAAAAAACCATAAAAACATTTAAAGAGAAAATATGTTGCACTATAGAATTCCATATTATTAGAAGTATATCACTAAATTGAAACGGCAACCTCAAACCAGACGCTATCTGGGAACTGGCATCTGTCAGTTGAAATAACTGACCGTAAGCGAAACTTGATAAAGCCAAGTAAAAAAATTTTCTTTTAGAAGCATAAAGCTAACCAAAAATCCAGCTGTTTTAATTACAGTCAGTTTTCGGCTTCCATAATAGAGCAAAATGAAAACTAAATGTCTTTTCCTCAATTGCATTTCAATAACAAAAGAATTTTACGTTTAATAAGTACCTATGTAGTGTAGTAGTCATATCGTAAGGTATTGCTAATTTACACATTAAATAATAATTTGTCTTTACACAGAAACCAAAAATTTAGAGAATATTAAGTAGGTTATGTAAGCATCCATGTTGATTTTGAACATAAAATGTTGATGCTTTTACAGTATAATTAGTTCCTAGGCAGCAGCTGTGAGATTTCGCACGGAACTTTATTTGTAAAATATACATAATTTGTTAAATGTGATAGAGTTTTCACGCCGTGTTCAAAAAAATATGGAACTTAGTGAAATATACAAATTTTTATACGTTTTCTAAATAAGTATTTTCCTTTCTTAAGTGTGGAATAAGACACTTTAAAAATGTTAAAAAGCAACTTAGTGACTTAATCACTTTTTTAACTTTATCTGAAAATAAAACAGCAATTAGTAATAATATTAGATAAGAAACAAGTCGTGTTGCAGGGGCATAAATGTGTAAACACGATTGGTTGTGGGTTGCGATCCCCACTCGAGGAAATGAAATATCTATTCAAATTTATATTTTCCTTTCTTCGCTCTGGTGTCGAGGCAAAAGTGTAAAAAATAATATTACCTTAGGAAAACTGAGATTAATATCATTATAATAATTATAATGGACGAAAGGAGGGTTAATTAAGATTTCAATTAAGAAATTCGATAAAATACAATTTACAGTAGATATATTTTAGCAGTTTCATTTGTGTTACATTCTATATACATAGGTATAACTGAATTGACAGTGCACATCCAGGAAGGATCGCTTTTATTATCACTTTTTGCAGAAATACTTTTTGACAGTACACTGGTCATATTTAACGTGTCTTTTAAAAATAGTTTATAAAAATATTTTATTCTCTACCATATTATTGTTTTTGATTGTTTTTAACATTAAAAAATTCAATAGTTTGTATACGAGTATATTTTATTTAAAAATGTAAAAAATTCACGTTAAAAAAAAGGAAAATTATAAATTAACAACACAATTTTTAACGTGATTTAATCAATAAGGGAGAATATAAATCGTATTACAGGGCGTCGTCGTAGTCCGACCCAAGTTGATAAGTTAACGAAGCGCTACGCCGCTCGTAGAATTTTACGTAGGTGATGTATAAGCTGGAACGTGACTATTTCAAAAGGGCAGTAACGTAGAACTTTGGGACAGTTTCTGAAAAAGTAAAACGTAAAATTTAATTATAATGTATTGTGGCCCAATGCGATAGATTGCTTGGGGCTACAAATTCATATATAGGCGGAAGTAAAAGTAATATCTAAACGCATCTAAATACGAAATTTATTCAAGAATATTTTAAGTTCCCATTTTACAATGTAATCGCTATCTTGAAACTCTTCCATTTCGCGTTGAGAGTTGGTTTTCAGTCTTCAACTTTTACCAACACTTTGTTTATTGACGTTCTAACTAAACTCATAACGTTGTTTGGCCCAAAGAGGCGTTGAGAACTTTGCTTCTTTATACACTCAATTTTAAAGTACCTATTATTCTGATATTTTATGACTTTATTTATTTAAAACTTAAGTAGAAGTTTTGTTAAATATTAATAAATAATGATTCATATCTCTGTAAAGGTAAGTTTCTATTGCCTACATAAATAAAGTTTTTGCAATGACTCAGTGAAGAACTGTTTATAAAAAAAAAATTACATATAAACGTATAGATATATTTTGTAACTGCTAACGTTGTAAAAACCTAGGTGTGATTGAAATACAGAAAATTATATAGTAATAGGAATTGCATAACAACAAAAAATTAATTAGGTTGTAGTAAGTAAAACTGAATAAACATAAATTACACTAATTGCAATGGCTATCAAAAGACGTTAAGTTAGCCTTTTCTACTTTAATGATAAATTTGCCATAATTAATAGCGCAAGCGAAAAAATTACGTGACCTTATTCAGATGGTGCTATAAAGATTATTGAATTCAATTACCTTAATCCAACAAACGCCAGATGCGGCTCTCTTAAGGAAATAATCACCCATTTCCTTATTTACATTATTAACATTGAACCCGGATGATGGTATATTTATTAAACGGAGACATCTTCTTAGATAATGTATTTCTTCTCATTAGAAAAATTATATAGCTTTACAAAAATTATATAGCTTTCTTTTATATTTGGCGGGCGATTTCGATTCGCACTTGACCGGTTTGTAGCGTTGAATTCAGGCAGACCAAAACGTCTTGATATGAGGTTATCTTTGTATACTGTTATACGGAAAAAATAAGTTAAAAAGCAATAGATAAAAATAATTAATTTTTAACAAAAAGAAAAACCGACTTCTAATAACGAACTAAAGAGTGAAAAATAATTATATAAAGATTTTATAATTTTGAAGTCGGTGCCAAGTAAAACAAACAGGTTTAGTAATTAGATATTGTAGTAAGGTTATTGTAGCAGTAGTTTGACACCGACTTCAAAATTATAAAATCTTTATATAATTATTTTTCACTTTTTAGTTCGTTATTAGAAGTCGGTTTTTCTTTTTGTTAAAAATTAATTTATTTTATGATTTTAAGTGATGGGTAGATCTTAAAATGATGCTTCTTAAACGAGTGATGATGGTGGTGGTAGTGGTTCTCAACGAGTGGTTGTGATTGTTCTATGTAAAACTTCATTTAATTAGGTATTATTTTTGTGCAAAGTTACATTTTGGTATATTAACAAGAACATACATAAGAAGTATTCGGGCGAATTGGGAATTTCCCTTCTTTGAAGTTGGTTGAAAATGAGAACATCCTCTTTTTTGATGTTGGTTGAAAAGAAATGCAACCATCAGGAATCTCACTTCTGACATCAATTTAAAAAGTTTTTGCTTGTAACTATTACAGTATAATCAATTTTTTACCAAAAAAAACAAACTTTCTCAATTTTCTCCGGATTCCATAATTGAAACCTAACCAGACTTTCACCAAATTATCCTTGAAGTGTATTCTTTCAAATAAAAAAAGAATCATCAAAATCGGTTGGCGCGACATTGAGTTATTCGGCTATTAGTCGCGCACATGCCTAATGCAAATTTAAGACTTATGTGATTTTCTCATGGATACCATTGTCAGATATGGACCAAAAAAAAATGGGACCATTCGGGAAGCTATACCTTTCAAATAAAAAAAAATATCAAAATCGGTTCACTCAGTTAAAAGTTATGAGGTAACAAACATAAAAAAAATAAAAAAAAAAAATAAAAAAAAATACAGTCGAATTGATAACCTCCTTTTCTTACAGAAGTCGGTTAAAAACAAAAAATGTGTGATTGTAATTTTATTTTCTAATCAAGTAAAAAATTGTAATAAGACGTCACTTTTTCCCCAGTTCATGCATTTCCACTTGGTAAATAAGAAAATCGTTACGAAAAATAAACTTCTTTATTAAATCAAAGCTTTATTTTAAATAGAACTAAACAAAGTGTTTATATATTTACAAAAAAAAGTGGAAAGTGGAAACGCAGTGTCCTAATACTAGGTTTCGTCTGCCCACCTAGCTGGGTGCGGGATATATCGTGAAGGTGATGAAAAAATATAAGATAGCTAGTTTGTATGAAATTACAGGATGTCCAAAAACTTTGCGCTTCAAATATAACACGACCTTTATGATTCGTGACCAAGCTGTGCTGAAACGAGCAAGCCGCTCTGTAATCTGTCCCCTCTGTAAGTTAGTGGTAGTTAAAAGCACCCTTTTAATGGAACGCACAAATGAATGGGCAGCGTAGTGGGCGAGTGATTTGTCGAATTTCAGGCTCAAATCGTGCGAGTAATAGTGTGAGGTGTGTAGAGTGTACCGACCGCAAGCGTTTAAAATACCGCTTAGCTCCCATCCATGCCGCGTCATTGAAGCTTGAATCGATATATGACATGCATTAACGGTTTTAGCATCTTGTTATTGTTGTGCTGAAAAAATACTTTATAACATGGTTATGATAGTGGCTTATAGAACATTTTTGTTTTTTTTGATTAACAATACCTAAGGTTTTCTGTGAGCAAAATATAGTTTGTATTTTGGACTAGATTAAGCTATACTTTATGTACGTACACTCAAGTGAACTTTAATATTTCTGTTTTTAAAGAATTGTTGCTCATTGTCTTTATTTGGCTATTATACGTAAACATAATCCATAGATGATTAACTGACAAACATTTAACATCATTCACATAATTTAAAATAAACTAATACGACATAGTTCAATATTGCGCTACAATTTCAAAGTGAACTGCTGAAAATGCAATGTACCGGAAAACTATAGAGTCAAATAGCTGTCAAATTCAATGGATTTCTGTTTACAGGGATCATACAGTACAGAGCACAGAGCGCCGGCAAGTGAAAACATTTGCTTAGAATTACAACTTGACAAGTCTGCTTTGTGTTAAATTCGTTTTCATGTCATTTACGCTGTTACTTGTATGGGCTCTTGTACGTTTCACCTTTTATTTTTCAATGAGAGAAACCAAACTAAAGAAAAGCAACACAACCACGACGTTTACGAACAGAAGTCTCTCACCTCGTCACCTCTATACTAAACTATAAGTGAGTATTTCACTCACCATACGTTACGTTGATCATAATTAAGCTGAAACTAACGATATCCAATTAGTCATTTCGACATTTAAGTTATGATAAATGAACATCTTTAAAAAATGTACGACGTGTCTGATATTTAAAAAAAAATGAATATTTTCTTAAAAAATAGATTTTGTAGGAGTCAAATTAAAGTCGTTCGTCATTGTCATCGCATTTGTCAAATATTTCACAATGAAATTCTTGTCGTTCGAGCTGCTTTGTCTCGCTTCTATTCTTTCATTTTTCTCGCTTGATTTGTGTTCTATAAGTGTTACTGCACATGCGACGCGCTGTGGAGAATATTGGATATCTGTCACAAGTCGTAATACTTTTTACTTACTTTTTCTTATTACGTTATATTATAATGTTTAAAATGTTATGAATGACAATAGCGCCCACTGCGAGAAGGTTTTTTTAAAAATAATAAGCATTCATAAAACTGCTGTACTAACTTGTTTTTATAATATGTAGAAAGTAATAGTTAGTTACTGAATTTCACAACATTATAAAGTTGCACCGGATGTAGTTCGCTGCAAGATATAATATTTCCTATCGAAACTACAATATAAGGCGTAAAGTTTTCAAGGTAAACTTTGAGAAAACTTGTAATACGTATATACTCGTAGTTTAGATAAAAATAATACTTATTATAGATATCATTTGTTGTGTCATATATCGTCTCTAAGTTTCAAATATAATTTATTTTAGATTGATAATATTATAAGATATAATCTGCATTACATCAGCTTTAGCTTGACGCTGTATCCCACATACAGCAGAGCAGGCAGAGGGAACCTTGTATTAAGACACTTCTTTTCCCACTTTCCGCCGAATTCTGGAGGCATTCTGTGTTGAGTGGCGGAACTCAACGCCGCGTTCTGCCTCGATACCAGAGCGAAGAAATGAAAATAGATCGAACCATAATCAGGCGATTTTGCAGCACACTTTGTGTCCCTGTGCCACGATAATCCTCAAGGCTGAGGCTTAATTTATTTTTACATATACTCGTACATTACATCATCTCATTTATTATCATCATCTTATTTATAATTCTCACTCGTATTGAATATACATATACTTGACAAGTACGTTGTTTTGTAAGAGTATTGGATATTATGACATTAATTATTATAATTTATGACATTGAAACAACAAAGAGAAATTATGAAATTAATTTCTCTTTGTTGTTTCAATAAGTTGCAGTATGGTACTTAGTGAAATCTTGTATATAATCATTTCGAATTCAAATTCAAATATTTGAATTTGAACCTCTGGGGTCTAAATGTTCTAGCCAAGTAGGTACTGTACGCTTACATTATACCAAGAAAAATTGAAATACTTATTGCTTCTCTTCAAATATCTCGTAATTGTTATATTTTTAATATTTTTATTTGAACCCCAAAATAATTACATGCAAATATCATGTATGTATGACAGGTTTTATGAGTGTCGTTCATTAACTGTAGCAAAAAAAAAACTATTAGCATAGTAAAATAAATTTCTTTAAAAAATCCGATAAAAACTTCGGAATATTTCCAATTACTGATGAATATTTACACAAGCATTTAGTTGGGCAAATTTAAGATATTCAATTCATCATAACGCATAAAATATGTGTATGAAAATAAAATAATTTTTGTGTATATAATAAATATGATAACATTTTTAACATACGCTTTAATTATAACATGTATTGATGTTACCTTCTTCGTTTGTTCCACATAAAAGATAACCTAGTGTGAAAACAGCCTGCTTTCTGCCTTTAATCCCGACTCTTCGTACTAATAAATAAAGTTATTATATTATTAATAATGATCATATGTATAGCTTAATGTATTCTACAAAACGGAAACGAAACGTAGAGAATGGAGTGTCTTAACACTTTATTTACCCTGTTTACTCTACTGCACGTAAACAACAAAAGTTAAGTTATATTTAATGCGCAAAATTCTTAGTAACACATAATTAAAATATAAAAGCAATGAACTTTTCAAAGAACGTTGACCATAAACTCAAGTTTTAATTGAAGTATCTCGTTTAAAGCTTTAGAAGATTAAAAATAAAAATCCAAAAGAGAAAATGCTACACATAGCGTAATTTCTTTTTACTTGAAGCACTAAAGTTTTATATACATCTGAACGCTGCAACAGAAAACTGTTATAGAATTGATAAGCAGATGCTATTTGAAAATGACAGTGACATAACAATAACAGTAAATGCAATGACGTAAGCAAAATATGTTTGTACTTATCTCATACATTCTATTATTACAAAATATATAAGATTATACTATTATAATAAGTTATAAAAAATTATGTATAATACTGAAGTAATTGCTAATTATAATATTATTTTGTTGGCGATATAGCAGTGGTACAACATGTGAATGTAAACGCGACGGTTGTAGGTTTCATTCCTCGAAAGAATGAATAAAATCAATTTCTTTGCTCTCGTTATAAGGTAAAGCGTGGCGTTAAGTTCCGCCACTAAACGTAATACAAAGTAAAATTAAAAGAATAATAATAAAGTAAATAAGCGTAATGACATTGCCGAACATATTATAAAAATTTAAATAAATCTATTTCAAAGCAAAACGATACTTAGCTATTGCACCTGACATGCAAGTCATGTACGGTTGGAATGTTGGCAAGAGTACTAGCATATTCTTTAACTTAAATACAATGCTCTTTTGTTATACAATTTTAAAGTCCACGAATACCTTAACATGAACTTAAGTAATGTTTAAATCTGCATTACTATAGTTTATTTTATTTATTCATTTACTTTATTTATTTTGTTTATTAATTTACTACATAGAAAAAGCAAACAATATTTTTTTTTAAATCGTGAAATGACCCATATTTAAGCAATAGAAGTAAATAACAATGAAAAAGCTTAGCAGCAATTAATCTTAATTGAAATCCGTTCAGCCTCTGAATTTTGATTGGGGTCTTATTTTAACGAGCAAATCACTGTACGGACCAAGCGTTGCATCTATTCATGCTCTTGAAACCATAGCTTTCTATGAAGGGTGACGCCCCCTAATGAGAGGTAAGGCCATGGATGAATTTGTGTCAGTAAATAATACAAATTGTTATTTGCTAATATATAAATAAAAATTAAAAATAATTTGATGGTTTAAATATGATACGCTGCAACTCTTCAACTAAGTTGCTATAAATAGCAATTAAAACTAAGTCCAAAATATATACCCCTGAATAAAATGAATCCTTAGAGAAAACCTTGGAGTATCTCTTTATGACGGTAAACTTTGTTCACGTTGTTGTAGCTAAGTGCAAAGTTGCAAAAAGAACTCGCAAAATTTAATTTAAACTCATTAATAAAGTAAAGAACAAATTTAATTCTAAGGATCTATTTATATTTAAAGTGTACTGAGTAAAATGAAGCATTTTACACGTTAACAATAAATTATAATATTACTTGTAAGCAATATTCAATAATAACAATACAATAGAACAATAGCATTTGTTATACTTAAGACAAAGCGCGGAATTGAGTTTCATCACTCAACACGCAATGCCTCGACGATTTGGCGGAGAATGGGGAGCGGAATGTCTTTATGGGAACGGAGTGTCTTAACATTCATTGAAATTATTCTTATGGAGCTAATATTGAAAGTCAGAGGGGATTATGAAGCAACGTATACGTTTTTTTTATCGCGAAATTCTCTCGAGTTCGAAATTTACGAGGGAAAAATTAAACTTGACCTGCGTTTGTACTTATCGCCCACCTTAATAGTGATGTAAAATAGTCAAATACTGTTTTTAAAGACTAAAATTGCCATTAACTTCGTGCATTGCAGTATAGATAACCAAACTAAAATTATAAATATTTTTTTCTTAAAAGTCCTTTAAAATTATTCATATAGTTCTAGTCGCGGGAGCCACTAGTAAACAATATTAAAATCGGGACATTATAACTCCCAGTTAAAATCTATTTATCTTAATAAAGATAAAGAAAATTTTAGAGTTTGTAAATAAATTGAAAGTAGATTTTCTTCAATACTGATGGTATCGACATTTAATTAACTTGATATTCAGACCGTAATCGAAACTTTTTGATCAGGCATAACTTTAGCTCATGGAAAAACAATTTGTAAAGCATCTTTATCTAAGATCAAAATTTTCAGAAAATAAATTTTGAACAAGATTTATTCATTTAGATAAGCTTATTATCCTCAACTGTAAACAAATTGTATAAGTTATTTAATTGTGAAAATTTATCAATTAAATGTATAGGTATATAAATACATTTATACGTTTAATTATAACTGAAGGTATGAAAATATTTATTCATAACTTGAAACTCGAGAAAAGTAATACACATACGAGTATATTTAAATCTGCTGTACTTTAAATGCATTCAGTTAGAGTACAGATTGAAAGTAAATCAAGAAGGAAAATGTAATGAGGTTGCATTTAGTGAGCTTCGTAGCAAAAGACCTCTTAATTTGGTCTCCTAATGACCCGAACTCCATTTCTTCGAAGAAAACGTAAATAGTTGGATTCCAAATCGCTTAATATATATTCGAAATAAGAATTCATATTTCAACTCTACGACGGAACTTCCATCTTGTCGTTTTTTCAGTTTCGCGTCGTCGTATAGTAGATAGAGGAAGCCTATTGTTAAGAAATGTCTGTCGTTTTGTGATTATAAAATAATATTAAAAAAGAACATACAAGAATAATAAAAGGAATTGTTATACTTTTATGTCCATTAATATAAGTTTATGAAACAAGAAAACTTTATAATAACTATTAAATGAAGTGAATTCATTTTCCGCCCAAATGTTTTATTACAGAAGTTGCAACTTTTAGCATGTATAACACTAGCGGGGCACTTAGAACATCGACTATTTGATCGTGCTAAATATACGACATTCCAACTGCCCGCTTGGCTGTTAGCAACAGTTAATTAACTTGGAATTCCAAACGCGGCTTAAACTTTCCGGTAGGAGCAACTTTGAAGTCTTTCCGAAATATTTGTACCAGCCTTGCCTTGAAAGACATTTTCTTTGGAAAATTCATTAAAATCAAATTTCTGAAACCCTTCTACCGCTATGTAAAACTTGGGCATTTTTTCTTTCATACTTTTTCACGGTTTTAATTTACGCATCTCAAGAGGTTAGTTAAATAACGAGATAACGAAATATCTTTAATGAGACCTAACTTTTGCGAGTCATACACCACTTGTAGAGCTAAAACGTATTAATAAAACTAGAAAGTACAAAATAGTATGGTATATTATTGCAATAGATGAAAATTTTGATAAAGTGAAAAATTTAAGTTAATAGTAATTCAGAGCAAACCTACACACTACTATATTAAAATCTTTTTTATTGAGAATATATTTTCAGCTTTTACTCGTTTAATAATTATATTCTAAACAAAAACCTTAAAACTCTTTTGTTGTTAATTTTGAAGAAAAATGTTAAAATATTTCAGCAAAAAAATATAGAATATATGCTCAGACTTAGATATTTATTTTTGTGCTGGCATGAAAGCTTTGTAAGATAGCTGGAAAATTTTGTGCTTGTAAGTTTTTTCTTTATTGTAGAACAAAAGTTTTGTTCAAGATTTTTTTTTTAACGCCTGTACCTACTCCATGGTAAATTACAATTTTTTATGGAACATGGTAAATTGTTAATTATTTTCAAATTATAACTTATGATGGGACATTTGTATTAATACTTTTATAGAAATAACACACAGCAGGGAAAGCAGAGGGAATCAATGTTAAGACACTCCTCACTTTTTGTCGAATTCTGGAGGCATTGCGTGTTGAATGGCGGAACTCGACGCCACCATTTCCCTCGAAATTATATTTTAAAATTTTATTAAAAATAAAAATTCGTTCAAATTTATTTTCATTGGGATAATGAGTTATGGTGCAGACGATTTCTATGTTTTGCTCTCTATTTCGACACGTAATCAGTGAAGACTGAAAATAACAGTTTAAAATATTTACCTATATTTAAATAACTTGAAATTAGATTTGTTGGGAACGGAAGATCAGAATCTCTATAGCATATCCTATGAAGTAGAAAAATGTTAAAATACTTTGCAAGGATCAAGAGCTTTACAATTTTTATACGGCTTCCTAGAGATTTTTACTTTACGCGATATTTTTATTAATGTTATAATTATGTTTTTTTATTATTATCGATGATTAGCATTTTTATGTAGCAGCACACACGTCCAGTACAAGATAAACTGAAAAAAATGTTAAGACTTAAAATACGAATGAAATCTATACTTGATAATAAAAAAGAATTAGATAATAGATTCATATTCAGCTCCTAAATTGACTACAATATGATACCGATGAATATATTATAGGAACGAGTCAACGAGCAAATGTAATTACATACTAGTCGACGTGAGCGCCGCCGCACGCCGCCGCTAGTTTGCGAGCTCTAATTGTTCACCACACACTTCACTGCGCGGGAACACTTTATCGTAAAAGTTGAATTATTTTTCACTTACGTTCCTCTAGCTTTTTAGCTTTTAAATTCTAGGGGCTTGTTAACAGTTTTTTTGTTTTTTGTTCAAATATTTTTAAAGTTTAGTCACCAAAAAGTATCAAACAAAATCATATTTTGTTTGATACTTTTTGGTGAAGTAAAATGGGGGATTACGCATTTGAATTTAATATACATAAGTGAGGGCAAAAAGTTTTCTGCCTGTTTTTCTCTGTTCTCATAAATGAATATAAATTTAGTAATATTGAAGAAACTATTGAGATGAAACTATTTAAAATAACATTAAGATTGTTAGTAATATCTTTAGAATACAACGTTGTGCCCTAATATACGGTCATTTAATTAAATGGTACTGACAACTTCAACTGAGCCTTGTCACTTCTAAGCTGTGCTGCGATACAAGCTAATTATACTAACGTATAATGAAATCACTGGATTATTAGTATGGCAAGACACTAGCTAGCATTTAGTATAATTAGGACGTATTATTAAATGATTACTACAATATATAAATACATATATAAACAAACATAAACATATATATCACTATATTTCATTAGAGAGTGTCAAAACAGGAGGGTAGTCGTGGCACAGGGGCGCAAGCGTGCGACTTTAAACGTGACAGGAAATTTTTATTAACCCCTGGAAATAAATATGGGAAACTATTCCTAAAAAAAGCTTTTTCAACACCAATAAAATCAAGAAATAAATGAAAATTAACTTTCATATCTTTAAAACTTGTATCAATACAATATTATAAAAGCGCTTAAGTAAATTAGGTTACTCAATCTCATGTTACATTAGTGCTTATATATAAGACATATGAAAATTACTTTTAATAATTTTATTGTTATTTCCATGATCTATTTATTCCAATATCTGAATTTTCCACTATCTAATGAAAGATAGATCAATCACGTATGCGTAGATGTGAGTATGAGTTAGACTTTTTAAAAGAGGAGTTTACCCTTCTTTAGCAATTGCCACTCTAGTGACGTGACTTTGATAAATTATTTGCTGACGTACTCGTAGCTATTCGAAGTACACTCACGTCACGTATGCGTGTCACATATCAATGTTTTCATTTTTTATCAAGTTTTGAGTACATTTTTTTACAGTAACTTCTTTATAGGTATTTTATTAGTTTATATTGTTACACAATATCTGTATAGGTACATAAGATAATGCATATTTATATTTTTTATAAAATATTGAAGATATACCGTAAATAAAAATAATATATCTATTATTATAATTTATGGAAACAAACGTTCTTAGTTCCCTACTTTTCGCCGGATTTCGACTTTGCCCTTTCCCTTGGTACCAGAACGAAGAAATAACAATATTTATCACCAACATAGTGAACTATCTTTTGTCCAGCGCTGGACATAGGCTAGACAATATTAATAAATAATTATTATTTCCCCTAGTGGGAGTCGAACCCACAACCATTGGGCATTTGTGCGTTGCATCTGCGCCACGACTGGTCTCAATAAATATAAATTCCTGTCGTGGGAAATATATTCATACAGTCATGTCGTCATAGAAATCTACATATTTCAAGTTCACACTGTAGACAACTGTTACTCAATCTCGACCAAACTGTGGAATACGTCAGTGCCTAGTTACATTTGCGTGGTTGCTTTAACAAATACGACCCGGTCGAGCTTCTGTCAGACGTACTAATTGCTTTGGACTGCCAGCATATACAATGCACCTTTATCGATCTCTTGTTTGCGTGGTATGGTACCTGGCAACTTACTATCTTAAACGATGTTACGAGTTAGTCTTTATTAATATAATCATATTTTAAATATTCCTCAAATTGTCGGAAATTGATTTACCAAGTTTGTATTGGACTCATACAATATTCTATATAGTCAATATTCAATTTTTTTTTAAATTACTAAGATATTAAGCGATGTACAACTATTTTTAAATATTAATTGAGCAGGTTGATTGAGATATTTAAAAAAAAAACTGATATTTTTATTAAAAGGAATTTTATAAAAGTTAAAACTTCATCTCAGAGAAAATTAAACCGCGAATAGTTAATGGATCTTTACTCGATTTCAAAAAGCTAACTTTGTGGAGCGACTCGTTGGCTTCAATAAGATTTTGACAAGTTTGGTAAAATTACTTCTGTTTTATATTAGTCAAAGGAAAAGTTTTATTGCAAATTAGGCAACCAGTTTTTAATTACTTCACAGTTTTGTTATATTTTCACATAAAATTTAATCGGATAAAATATCTTTTTTTAATAGATATAAGATGCGATATATACCTACCTTCCGATATTAGTCTAATTTAAAAGAATGGACACGTTAAAGGAAATTTAGAGATAACTCGGTGAAGCACGATTCGTGCATCAGGTCTGGGAGTGTGATTTATCATTGTTACAGAAACATTGAATTGTTAAAAGCTTTTGTTATTTCTCTTTGAGATGGAACAGTTATAAATTAAAAGTGTGTCAGGACGGGATGGAGAGAAGTGTAATTTTTTTAGCGCCATAGCAAGATAGACTTCTGTCTATCTTATAACATTGTTCTACTATAAATGTATCTAAAATGAAAGTAACTACTTATTTGTAATTACCTAGAATATCGATCCCCACTCGAGGAAGTGAAATATTTATTTACGTTTATATTTCCATTGCTTCGCTCTTGTGTGAAGGCAAAACGCGGCGTTGAGTTCTGCCACTCAACACGCAAAGCCTCCAGAATTCGGCAGAAAGTGGGGAACGTAGTGTCTTAAGACTAGGTTATCTCTGCCTACCCTGCTATATGCGGAACGCAGCGTGAAGGTGTATAGTAGGTATATAACACATTTAATGTGAATACATTCACTCAACTTTTTGTTTGAATTTCTACGGAATAAGACAAGGAAAATATCGCTTTATCACTTCGTTACACACAATCCTTGAAAGGGAAAAGTATTGCACTTTTCTCGTTCAAGGTATTCCGTTCAAAAGAAAACCTTATTCTTAACATTATATAGCAGATTGTCCTTTTTTCTTTATTTCACACCAACTAAAATTATTTATTTTGAATTTGAGAATAATATAAGACACCAACTTTAGAAGCAAAGTATTTTTAGTTATATATTTAGTTTTGGTATGTAATTATAACTTTCTCTGCATCTTTTTTTAATTATAAAAACAAACTTTCACTGCATCTTTTTTTAATTATAAAAAAAGATGCAGTGAAAGTTTGTTTTAACATTACGCTGTATCCCGTGGCATAATCCGGTGGCATTATCGAAGACCGACATATTTCATTGTCCCAAGTGGGATACGAACCTACGACCTTTGCGCTTACAGTCACTTGTGCCCCTGAGCCACGAAGGCCTATTAGTTTTTTCAATTACTGTAATACAGATAGATAGATGATTACGTCAATAATTCCTCAGTAACTACTTCGTAAGGTTTTTTAAAAAACAAAATGCTTACTTAAATCTTTCTAAATAACTAATTGTATAATATAAATACGATTATACTTATGTACATAATAACGCTCGCCGACTTTCGGTTTTCATTATTCAACGAGAACATGACAAATAGTAGTTGTTTATAAGTGTCTATATTTAATGCTTCGCCATTATAAATATAATTACGTCTGAAATAATGACACTAGACATTTTGTTGAGACACTGTCATTATAAGGGTGAATGAAACATTATACAAATTTCGCTCAATATTCATAAATGTATAGTGTTTCTGTGTATTTAATAAACAAAAAATTGCAGGTTTTAATAGGCAAAATTGCCTTGCATTTTTTATGTACTAAATAAACTATATTGATATCTTGATTTTATTAGAAAAAATGTATGTACCAACTAACTAAATAAACATATATTTTCAGAAATAGGATTCCTAGTCTTATTAGAAAATAGATTTTTTTTGTGAGTCGTAATTAAAAATCCGTTCTTCCATTAACTAACAGTTTGAATTAAATTTCCCAGACAGTTCGAGCCAATAGAGAAGAGGTCCAGTCAATGAAGGCAAAGAGCTTCCGAAACGTTTAGGATCAAATATTTACTCTTCTTTGTTCCGAACAAATCACCATTTTAATTTAAGCTTCTTTCATTTCTTGGCCTGAAATTTTTTAATCCAAGGTTTTAAGCTATGAAAATAAAAGGTTTTAAGCTATGAAAAATTTTAGTTTCAAAGAGATCTCGATCTCAAAGAGAATCGTTTTCAAAATTTTCTAAATAACCATCATCACTACTGTCAATGAGACTGTCTTTGCACCACTACGCGACGACATCAATGTACATGCTATTAGAAGTTTAACGATCGTAAATGTCTATATAATTATAAATAAACTTAATATAGTTTATATAATCAAATAAAAACGTCAAATAGCCTTTACTGTTCCTTTACATTGTTATTTCATTTTCAAAAGCCACCTGCACACAAGTTTCAATAAGCCACGAGTCCCGACTGTCGGACATTGAATATCAGAACAGCAATTGTTAACATTTCGTATTGAGCCAACGCCGAGAGCCAGTTCTGCATTACTATTTACACTCTGTTCTCGACTTTCTAGTAATATAATAAATTGGGTGGCGCAATAAACAAAAGCTAGAGGTTTAGAATGAAATATTTTAACATGAATTTTCTCTACCTAGTATTTTTTTTTATAGAAAAAAAAGGCAAACGAGCATACGGGTCGCCTGATAGTAAGTGATCACCGCCCTCCACGAACACCAGAGGAGCTACAGGTGTGTTACCGGCCGCCAAGGTGGACATAGACGATAGGATGTGTAAAGTAAAAAGTTAAAATAAATTATAAGCAAAAAATCATTTTTAGAAAAAGCTTTTATTTAAACGCCCTAAAAAGGAAAAAATAAAATTTGTCTTTTAAATTTTAACTATCAACTCATAACCTCATTGTACACAATTTATATGACCATAAAAGCTTGTCGCGCGATTTACTTGTGTAACTAAACTAGTGCTAATATAATTATATAAAATCTGCTAAGTTTCAATTTAATTAAATATTTATTAACGCCTAGACCTAAAAATAACTATTCGGCTATCTTGGATGGTCTGCCATATTGGATTAAGAATGACGTTAGATTATTTTTCGAGTTGCTCTCAACGAGTCCTTTCATTTGATATCCATATTGCAGAATTGCAAAAATAATAACTATTCGGTCATCTTGGATGGTCCCCCATATTGGATTTAGAATGACGTCACATTATTTCCCAAGTTGCTCTCAAGAAGTCCTTTCATTTGATATCCATATTATAGAAGTGCATTAAATATAACTATTCCGCCATCTTGGATGATCTGCCTTATTAGATTTAGAATAACATCACATCATTTTTCAAGTTACTCTTAAGAAGTCCTTTCATTTGATACCCGTAATGTACAAGTGCATCAAAAATAACTATTCTGTAACTTTGGATGGTCCGCCATATTGGATTTAGAATGACGTTACACAATTTTTCCAGTTACTCTCAACAAGCCCTTTCATTTGATACCCATATTATAGAAGTTAATGAAATATAACTATTCCGCCATCCTGGATAGTCCGCCATATTGTATTTAGAATGAAGTCATAAACCTTATCGTGCATTGTCATCCAAACCAAACGTGTATACAAAATTTCAGGTCAATCGTACGAACATACCTTTCATTATATGAAAGCACAAAAAACTTGAATAGTGTCGATTCTAATGGATTTCAAGTGATGTCACATTATTTTTTTAATTGTTCTCGGCAAGATCTTTCATTTGATACCCATATTGCAGAAGTGATTAAATAATAACTATTCCGCCATCTTAGATGTTCCGCCATATTGGATTTAGTAAAACATCACATTATTTTTAGAGTTACGGTCACCGACCCATTTTATTTAATATCTATATTGTAGAAGTAGACCAAATAGATACTCGGCTATCTTCGATATCCTCCTTATGGGATTTAGAATGACATCAAATTATTTTTCGAGTTGCTCTCAACGAGCCCTTTCATTTGATACCCATATTGTAGAAGTACATTAAAAATAACTATTCCGCCATCTTGCACGGTCCGCCATATTAGATTTCGAATGACGTCACATATTTTATCGTGCATTGTCATCCAAAGTAAACGTGTATACAAAATTTCAGCTCAATTGGTTGAAGATATCTACTTCAAAATTGAGCTCAAAGATTTCACCCGAACCCACATACATACATTGCAAGTTAAATAAAAGCTTTTAAAAATATAAGATACATTTTGATGATATTTTTATGTATAAAAATCTAGTTACAAATATAATTGAAGCAATAGTAAAAGACAAACTGGAAAAACTCATCTCAAACAGTTGAACCATTTGAAATCCGTTTTGTGATTTGTGAGTAGCGTCGACAGCTACTCTTATATATGTATGAGAATGGTTTTATAGTTTCTACATTGTCGGGCAGCGTTCCTTGTGAACATGATTGGATTTTTTGTATATATATTTTTTATTCATAAGTTCATTCAATGAATTCAAAACGGGTAATTCTTTTGTATGTTTTCTGTAGAATTCAATAAAAAATGCTGAATGATTTTTTTCACCAAAGTGGAGTGAAAACTAAAAAAAAGGTTATAAATATATTTTTTAATGTAATTCATAAGAACCATATTTATATTACTTTTATTATACTATACTTTTTCAATGAATAAAATTTCCTCCAGTTTGATGGACCGACGACCTGAAGGTTGCTGGCTTCAACTTGATGCGGAAGGCGGAGGATCGATCGTATTTTACGGTAATACCTTTCTTTAACTACAGTACAGTACTCCAGTAGGCACAGTGAAATATCACTTACATTATAACAACAAAATAAATTATAAAAGTGAGGCCGTGGTGGAGGAACGGCATAGAACCTCACTGCAAATATGACAGTTATGAGTAGTGCGTGGAGGACGGAGTGTCTTGAAATAAGGATCCCTCTGCATACCCACATGCGAGATTTTAATACGTGAATTTAAAGATACTTAAAACGCGTTTATATACAGTAATAGTGTTATCATTAAATAAGTGACATAGTATTGTTTAAACAGAAAAATGACGGTGAAACGCCACACATAGCTAATGTACGTACATTCTACTAAAGTTGAGAGGGTAAATGCTAACGTATTGTACTATGCAGCCTTTGTTCGAATACTACTTTTGTTGTTGTGGTTTATATGCTACACAATAGTCTACCATATAAAAGTAGTGAGAAATGCATAGGTATACTAAATTTTTATATATTAAAAAGTTTCTTTGTTATTCATTTATATTAATATTTTAACAAAAAATATGGACATGCTTTATCAAAAATCAAGTAATCGACTAAAAATATTAAAAAGTTAAAATATACCAAAAAATATTGTTTCCAAAAGCTACTCGTAGTCGCTAATAATATAACATTAATATTTGAGTAATTATTACATAAAAGAAATTTGGCAGGAATTCAAGATAGCGAATAGACTATAAATAAGCAATTTTTCATCTCATAAAATTCGTACAATAACAAGAAAACTGTAAATTTATGCAGATTTAATGGCAGTGCCACGTGGAATTGAAGCAAGATATATTTTGATTTTACTATCATTGTTAATACCAAGCCAAACTGCATAAAGTATATATATGACTACTTATATGCATATGTGCAGCACAGTAGTGCACCTGGAAGAATACGTTTCCCTATATGCCATGTTTTGAATTATTGATTGATTGTTAGGTTCCTTTCATGATCTTTTATTTTAAGTAGCGGCCTATTATGCAATTATAACCACTTAAAGTTGTTTTAACAACCATCGTTACTCATTTTCATAAATATTGTTATAAGTAATACCTTTGGTAAACCCGTTGGTATAGCTGACAATCTACTGTTACTGGAGTGTGAGAGCGGATTCATACCACCACGATATAAAAGATATTATAACAAATCATTAAAAAAATGTCAAATAAAATGTACTTTAAAATACAAAAAAAACCCGAATTAAAAAGAAAAAAAAAAGATACGCAATAGTTGATTAGGGTTTTTTACCCATTAAACCTATATAAGAAAACTTGTTAAATATAAATGGACATTTGATTGAAAAAAAACGTCCTGAGTGTTAATTCTGATGAACTTATATTGCGTTTGTTTTTTTTTAGTTTTATGTAGTCGAGCTTTTTGTTTTGATAATATATGAGTTTAGTTCTTTAATGGGACGTTGTGAACGTTATATGTATATTAGGGCATATCATAAGTGTAGCTATATTTAGTATGTAGTTCCCAAAACGTTCTTGTTGTGTTAGACAGCAAAGATCTCAGAGTGAACGTTGCTGTTATATTTCCCTCCAAACAAGGTGTCTTTTATAAATATTATTTATGCAGAAAATGATGCAGCTGGCGTTTTAAATTTAACTTCCAAGGGGGAAAAACAATAAAAATTCAGCCATTTTGAAAAAAAATGAATATACTGTAAAAAAATTGATTATATATAAAAAATTGATTATACTGTAATAGTTACAAGCGAAAACTTTTTAAATTGATGTCAGAAGTGAGATTCCTGATGGTTGCATTTCTTTTCAACCAACCTCAAAAAAGAGGATGGTCTCATTTTCAACCAACTTCAAAGAAGGGAGATTCCCAATTCACCCGAATACTTTTTATATATGTTCTTGTTAATATACCATGTAACTTTGCACAAAAATAATACCTAATTAAATGAAGTTTTACATAGAACAATCACAACCACTCGTTGAAAACAACTACCACCACCATCACCACTCGTTCAAGAAGCATCATTTTAAGATCTACCCATCACTAAAAATCGTAAAATAAATTAATTTTTAACCTTTAACTATGGACGTGATATTTTTATAACACACATATGGACGTCGGGTCTGCCAGACCAATGTATTTATTGGTCATATTCCGTCTGTTTTTTAAAGGAAGAAGACAATTTTATGTTTTAGTTTACATGAATAGCCTCAAATCAAGCAAAATCAATATAAATAAAATCGCTTTTTATTAAACTTTACGCATCACAACGATTTAAGTAACTTAAGGTCACAATTTCAGTCTTTGGCCACATGGGATGACTTTTAAAAAAAAATCCTATAAAAAAAAGACAGATAATAAAATAAATATTTTTGTAACAAAATATAAAGTCTAACAATTAAAAAAAATAAAGAAATTACATCTTATGTTATAAAATAAAAATTTTGACAACACCTTAAGATAAGGTACTATTGAACATCGATACACAATGGCTTTCAACATTGTGGGCTAACAGGACGATTGCAGTCAACATAAGTATGTGTTGTCTTTCTATATATCTTTTGGGGGCAAAGTATACATGTTTTTCAAGAACCCAAAACTATTTTTTTAGCTTCATGTTCAATAAATGATAGATCAGATCGCGAAATGCGAGTCAAAGTCATTCTCAATTCTTAGAGTAGTTTAGTATACGAAACGCGTCTTTTTATTTGATAAAGTGCTATTTTCTTTATAAAATGTCGTCGTCTAATTCTTTTGTTTGATGTTGATTATAAAGTACCGATATATTTGTCCCTGACGTGCTTGGTCGATCATTTTTTTCCATTTTATCATAAAAACTAAAAAAATTGAATCTGTTTTTTAGGTAAATAATATTTATATTACTAAAATATATAACAAATAATGCAAAATAAAATATAATATATAACAATATAAACATTTGAATACAAATAATACAATTAAAATATTAAAGTATATTTTGTAATATTATAAAAATATATGGTGTTTTGAAATCACTTTGTATGGAAAACATGGACGTCGGGTCTGACAGACCCAAGTCCCGTTTAGAAAGTTAAATACTCACGTGTTTTAAACCCAGAGACACAACCACTGCTATCTACATTCATTTTGTCATTAATACGAAAGGTACTGAGCGACTCAGTGGCGGAGGTCACCGAGAAGTGGCCGATTTGTAGAATTCGTAGACCCACATGGGTCTGTGAGACCCGACGTCCATACTTAAAGGTTAACAAAAACAAAAACCGACTTCTAACAATGAACTAAAAAGTGAAAAATAATTATATAAAGATTTTATAATTTTGAAGTCGGTGTCAAGCTAATGCTACAACACCTTTACTACAATATCTAATTACTAAGCCTGTTTGTTTTACTTGACACCGACTTCAAAATTATAAAATCTTTATATAATTATTTTTCACTTTTTAGTTCATTGTTAGAAGTCGGTTTTTGTTTTTGTTAAAAATTAATTTATAGTGAAAAGTTGATGATTAAGTTTACACTTAGTTTGTCCTTGATGGTATTAATATCGTTTATGAGTAGAAAATTAGGAATAAAAGTGCATTAGATTGTAGAGGTATATTCACTTTGAGTAGCAGAACTCAATGTTTCACTTTGTTTTACCAATTATTCTATGGAATCATGTCCATGATCTTCACGTTAAATGCTATCAGGTCCCAGTTCACCACGGTGACTATTTAAGATCTACAAAACCATATATATTTAACTTTTTAATAATTGCAATTTAGAATACAATCTTATATGTCCCATGCACATCATTATATGTAGGTATTTTATAAAATCACATTTATAGATTCAAGAATGTAAGATTCCCCCGGTGGAGCTTTGATCCAGCATTCAATATATGTATAAAGTTCTGTCGTAAATCCGGAACAAACTTCATACATAAACATCTCTAAACGTTACTTTGGTCGTCGTGACTTTGAAGTGGGTGAATATTTATATACTTAATTTTTATTTTAGTGCCATTAATTTCAAAACTTGAAATTTATGTTATTTATGTTAATGTTATTTTAAAATATTTTGCTAATTTCATTAGATCGCTTAAAATAAAACGAAATTTATTATTACAGTACCATTTCTTAGCTAACACGTATTGAGTGGAGGAACTCAACTCACTAGAGTGTTAAATCAGCTACATGCTATATTAGGTTTTTACATGTATTCTATCTTTTTTATTACCGGTCAATTTCCTTTCCTTCCTTCTTTCCATACAACGTGACATTGGCGAAATGAATTGTGCTCAACTGGCACGCTCGAAACGCAATCAAGAATTCAATTCAATTATTAGAAGGTTGGCAGAGGGAATCTAGGGCTAAGCCCCGGCCCCGTTACGCTACATTTTTCGAGATGTTGCACAATGCGTGGCGGAACTCAACGCCCTACTTAATTATATTCGTGCATGTTAAGGTTTACTATGTTCAAACTGAGCATAATAAGTAATATTATTACTATAAAACGAACACATTTAAATTATTCCCTTGTTTCTATTCAAAGAAAAACGCAATTTGAATGAATCACATGACAAGTACTTCCATTCAAACGACATCATACGCACGATTAACATCGCAGTTCTTACGATGCGTCAAGCGGCGGATCAGGGAGACAATAACCATTGTACACACTAACCCTCGAATGAAGCCATATGAAATGATGAAAATGTTGATAGAATCTATTGCGAGCTGTCTATTCCACTTACCACCATTCTGTGGCGCCATGAAGCGAAAACTATGTAAATATTTGACATTCTATCGGCCAATCGAAATAAAAGGAAGCTATTGTTGACTTTGAATAAATAAATGTTTAGTTTCTTTCGTATACTTGCGTGACCTAATATTTGCATACCATTCTTTTTTTAAATAGTTTAGGTATATAAGTAATTTCTTATGGCTGTTACTTTGTTGCTTAACTTTCATTGAACACTATTTTTTATCTAATCTTAGTTTCTAGTGTTAATAGTTAATATTTTTTTTTGGAACAACAGTTCTTAACTTTACAAATTGTAATAAGGTGTTAATCTATATTATTAGTTAAAAAAAACCAGTAGACTACATACTCGTAGACTGATAATCACATTACCCTGTATTATTTTAGGATTAAAAATTTCCTCCAATTGTTCACTTTTTTGTTCAAATTAAATAGTTAGGTTACGTTAGGCCTAATATTAAGAATTTTATTATCCTTACTTATGTCTAATTAATGCTCTATTTTGTTTTATTGTGATATATTTAATAATTTTTTCTTACTAGTCATATTGAAAATTAAAACTTGACGTATTTAATATGCAAAATCAAAACCTATTCTATATTGTACAATAAGGCAAGCTAAATTCAGTTTGAAGATGAAATATTTTAAATAAATATTCTACAGAGATTTTATCCTAAAATTTCTTGACTTATAGACACAGATCACGTTCTTATCGCAAAAGCTTTTCGTCTTAAAAATTTTATTATTTCTTCAAGTTTGTCTAGTGGCTCATTATTATTTCCCACAACTCCATGCTTAAACCACCGTGCCTCATTTTGAAGTAAATTAAACGGTTCTACTGACGTCTCCATTATTATTTCGACAAGGCGTCTCAGCCTTAGATGACTTTCTCAAGTTTTACTTTCGAGTAACTTGTCTATTATCAGATATAGATAGAATATAGACAACAAAAGTTATCTAACATTCAACAATAGGATATTGTGTTAGTGTTGTGTATTTTGTTAGTGAATATTCAGACAATCATAAACCTGTAAGTATGTATAACAATTCAGTATGTGTAATACCTTGAAACTTGTAATGTATACACATCTACTTACATCTAAAATATTTGATCCATTTGAGAATATGAATCAGAATTAGCAAAAGACGATAAGAAGTAGTAATGCCGGCGCACGATTTCCATTAAGTCTGTAATGCGTTCCACCTTGCAAATCTGCACTTCCTCAGTACGTGACCGTGCCTAACCACAGTTTGTACAATCAGCCATGTCTTAAACATTATCTGTACTAATTATGTATAGTATGATTATTGGAATATACATGTTTTACCATTGTTTTAGTATTAACAAAAAATTTTTAACTTTCTAAGACACAGTATCAATCCAGTATCTTCAAGGAAGGTCACGTAAAAAACATTAGGGGGGCATCTATGAAGGAGTTGATGATAGTGCACGAGGTGAAAGAGATATGTAGAGTCCGTAGCGTTTGGTGCTACATTTTTCCAGACTACCCACCCCGCTAGAGATCTTTATCCCAAGTTAAGTTTTTTAACTAAAAGCAAACCGTCTTCAAACAATAAACTAAAAAGTAAAAAATAAATTTACTGAACATGAAGCAATTAAAGAAAGATTTTATAATTTTGCTGTCGGAGCCAAGTAAAACAAGCTGGCTTAGTAATTTGATATTGTAGTAATATTGTTTTAAGCATGTTTTTTTTTGTAACTATTACAGTAATCATCAGTTCCACGTCATCAAATTGTGTTTTTGAAAGCAAACAAAGTCAAAGTCAAAGTCAAAATATCTTTATTCCATAAAAATGCTTAACATTCACTTGGACATGTCATAAAAGTAGAAAAAAATACAAAACAAAATAACCAAAAAAAAATGTGCAATTTTGACTTGAAAAAAGCCCGTTCAGATGCCATTCAGATCTTGGCATGGTCACCATCCTTTGAAAGAAAAAAAGAATTATCCCAATCGATTTAGGCACCTTTGAATAATCAGTGAACATACATAAAAATAAAAATATTTTCGTTCAAAATATTTCCGTTAAATTTAAGGCAGTGAAAAGAGCAACTGGTCCATCACAATGGTAATTTGATTTGAAAAAATATAAAACGTTACTCTCTCGAACACTTAAATTAAAAATATCTATAATCACAATTCTTAAGAGAAAACTTAAAGCGTAATCGATTCTGTCGCGCGCTCGGCAATGAATCACCGATGTTTTCCAAGATTTAGTTCTTTGTGAGTCTCCTCAAGCGTTCTCAACTAACAAATCGTTTCCGTTATTAGAACTTTTATATTAAAAAGAACATTTTTACAATAGAGACCAAAACGCAGTGAACGTTGAAGATTAAGGTACTTCATCTAAGGCCCCTTTTTTAAGGTTTTTTGAATTTTTAAAATGAATGAAATATATATACGGATCACGTATACATATTACAAAAAAATTAGTATCGAGTTTGCATGACAAACAATGTTACATGGCGTCACAACGAAGGCTTCTGCATCTCCCGGCACAATATTTACTTAAAGGTTGATCATTTTTATAAAAAAAACACGCTTTCATCAGAAAGGAGAAAAAGAAAACAGATGCATATACAAGTATATATATATCACAATGTAGAAAAATATAATGTTTTCTTTTTAGCAGGGCTTACGCATAAAGCTTTCTCACTTATGAGAATTGAAATATATGGGATATATATATATATAAGATGCATAAAAGAATTAACTATCGAACTGTAAATGACAGATTCTTACATTATTGTTTTGTTGAATATGATTTATGATGCGAATATTTTTATTTCACCACTTGTATTATAGTAATCGATGTAGTGTACCAGCGTTTTTTATATGCTGTTGTTAATCAGCTTCACGCTGTATCCCGCACACAGCAGGGTAGTCAGGGGGAACCTAGTGTTAAGATACTCCGTTCCCCGATTTCTGCTGAATTAATATTTTTTGCCAATAAAAAAACAAGCATTTTTGCAAGCCGCTGTATTACGGCTGTTAATTATTAGTACATAGCCAAAGACCACTCAAGTCGTTGCGGCCGCTTTTAGCGTTTACTTTACGCAACTTCTATCTTTTAACTTAAGACGACTTTCATGTTAAAAGCGTTCAGAATATAAATTAATTAGAGAGTTTCTCAGTTTTATAATTCTAAATGTATAAGCTTTGAATAGAACATTCACTGTGTAAAATTCTTCATGTTTGAAATCTCATAAGGCTTTAAAAAATATATAAAATACTCTTAAATGTTAAAAAACATGCACATTGGAATATTTCCAATATCGCTAAACTCACAAATAGGTCAAAAACAATAAATTATGTAATGCTCTATAAATTTATATAAGTCTCTACATCCTACAGGCGGATCTACGCTGCTTAGTTCTTGTTAACAAATATATATTGTTTATGTATTGATGTTATTTTAAATACATAAGAATCTTAATTTAAATAAGATGCTGCAAATACAGATATATTTTGTAAAATTATATAGAGTCTCGAGGAAAATCTTTAATGATTTATTTAATTTTATTAAATATTTCAGTTATCGGAGTAATATAAATAAACAAAACAATAATATTTAAAATAATGATCCAAACATTAATTGTGTTGATGAACTATCGCAATAATTGGACTTTTAATTATTTTGTTTTTATCTAATGTATCCAAATATTTGTTTAAATATGCAGCTATTTCATAGTTATAGTTAGAACAAAATACGTCTGTAGATTTCGCTATATTTTGAATAATTCTTCATGGAGATGCGAACACTCTGAAGCCTCATGTAGTTATCCTCTCAAAGATCATCCAATATTCTTTTAACTCCTTACCTAGAAAATGAAAATAAATTACAAGATCTGTTATTTAATTCGTATTACCAAAAACGGTATAATAATAAAATTAAAAGCTCAAGTCCCTTAACCCTTTCAGGACCATAAGATTTTGAGAGGTATTGCAATCATTTTAACTGTTTAAAATAGTTAATTATTGATTTAAAAAACATATTTTGAAATAAAAAAAATAAAATTACTTTTACTTTTTGAGTTTTTTTATGGGACACGGTTGTCCCTATGGTCGTAAGAGGTAACTTTTTATCATAGAAATCACCTTTATAATTATATTAATTATAAATTAAATAGAGGTTTTAATAACATAAATCGCTATTATTATTACACGTATTCTTATTTTTAAATGAAATAATATATTACTTTACGTAAATAATCAATTTACTAAACTTTACTGATTATGAAAGTCGGCGATACAATTTCTTTCATTTGTACAGCAGAGATGAACTTTACAAATAGAACCAGTATTATTTGTACGGTTTTCCTTTTTAATCTTGGCACAATTTACGCATCTCTTTCTGGCACTGGCCTTTCCCATTGGATGTAGTGGTAACTGGCGCTTTATAGACTTCCATACGGCACTTGCTTTAGAAGTAAGAACATCTCTGTGTCTGGAAGTAAAGCCGTTGACTAATCTGCGAGCTACGACTTGCCTAAACTGTTGGCTGGTCAAAAGACTTACTTCCAGTTTCTTTTCATCGTAAACCTTTTATTGAGAGCACTTAGAAACGATGCATTCAAATGTGTTATCAGGGGCCTAATTTTATATGCTCGATCAAATTTTGAGCTAGTGGGGTCCCTTACTATTTCATTGTTACAAAAAT
This sequence comes from Heliconius numata, assembly GCA_016802625.1. Taxonomy (NCBI): domain Eukaryota; kingdom Metazoa; phylum Arthropoda; class Insecta; order Lepidoptera; family Nymphalidae; genus Heliconius; species Heliconius numata. Next base: position 526,450 of record JAEBDU010013093.1, read on the forward strand.
GTAGATTTTTACGTATGTCTTCAAATCGAGCCCGTGGCATACTATTTGAAATAAAAGGTACCGCCATATCTGGCTCTGTAGCCCAATAATCTTTCAAAGATGGTAAAACACGATAGCCCATAACTAAATTCATTCCAAGAAAAGCTTTCCTCTCATCTATTTCAATAAAAATTCCCGTCCATTTTGGTGAGCGTATCGCACTGATTATGTTACTACCATTTGAACTAAAATATAAAAAAATTGTTGTAGAAACAAATATATCAAAAGGGGTCAAAATATTGTTTTCAGTATCTTGACAAATTTGCACCTCTCCAAATTGATACTCTATATTTGAAAAAAACATTTGGAATGTATGTTCTCTTCCTCCACTTACAATAAGGTTGACTGCAGCTTTGTACTATGGTAGGATTTGTAGCAGAAGTTGAAGGCTCAGGTGATTTGCTTTTTATTTCTGGATGGTGCAGTGTTGTGTCCTCAATTTCAACATCAAGTATACCTTGGTCATCATCCTGTGTCTATAGTTTTTGATCTTCTTCGTCGAGGAGTAAATTGTCTTTATCGTCACGATTATCTCCCATCAAAATATGTCGAATTTCATCTTCCTTGAGTTCAAAAATTCCACAAAAAATAAATTATTAGTGATAATAATGAATTTTCTTGCAACGAACTTTATGTGCAAAATATTTCCTTCATAGACCACAGGGACACTGATGTCCCTTTAGGTTTGCGACCACTTATACAAGTACATAGCATAAAAAAATGTATTTTATCTGCACAAAATGGATAAATACTTACCACTGAATAAATATTTTAGGAAATAAATCGTTAAACTTCACTTTTACGCCTAGAAATACTTTTCTAAAGTGAAGGAATTTCGCGCGAAGCAAACAGCCACTTTTCAATGATGATAAATCAAAATGTGATGGTTGGATAGCTAATTTACTATATTCAAATGATAAAAAGGTACTTTAAGAAACTAATTGACATACAATAACGCATATCAGTTTGTTTTTTTCTAACTACCCTCATTTTTTTCAACTGGGACAAATATGTCCCCATAGTCGTGAAAGGGTTAATAGAGTGCTCTTGAAAGGAGGCTCTGATAAGCATTTTTTTCAATGTTCTAGAGTTTCATACTGCTTGACCTTAAATAGGATGCTTGTTCAGCTTTCGTTCACGATAAAATCAGCCATTAAAATTTAATAATTGGACGTACTTTCATGAAATTCTTGTCAAAGAAGCAAGGTTTGTTTCTGTGTCATGCTTGTGTCGTCCGAAGAACGTATTTTTTTGATATGAGTATAACGTCTTTTACATTTTTGAAATGAAGGGTTTTCGTATTAGGCAACTAATTCGCAGATTGCTAAAGAGCCAATTATAGTAGATCAGGAAGATCAAATACGTCTTTTTAATGTTGCAATTTTGTGTTTATAAGAACAAAACATAATAACACCTATCTTTATACTTATGCAGTATAAACGTGGACGAAATTTAAAGAAAATAACCTAGGAAAGAAAAAGAAATACGTGCAAGTTCTGTGAAACAGTAAAATAAGAAAATGGTACCAGCGGAAGAAATAGAATAAACAATTTTTATCAGTACGAAAAACATTGCTCTATGATATTTTATACGAAGTTCCAAGCTAAGGGAATATGAGAGTATAGTACAGTATTCTTTAAAGCTTTAGCATGAAGCTTGATACTGGGTATGATATAACTTTTGCACCAGATCTAAATTATATAGTAGAGTAAGATTCAACAAAATTGCTGCAAGTTTCTAGTACTACGCAAGTTTTAATCCAACGGATTGGCTGTCGAGGTCAGTTGTCGCACAAGGGTACAAGTGTGTGACTGTAAACATGACTCGTGGGGACTCGTGGAATTGAAATATTTATTTAAATTTATATGGTAATTTCTTTTTTTTTTCGAAATGCGTTCTGCCACTCAACACTCAATGCCACCAGAATTCGGAGGAAAGTGGGCAACGAAGTGTCTTAACACTAGATTCCCTCTGCCTACTCTGCTGTGTGCGGGATACAGCGTAAAGCTGGATTGGTTGTATAATTTAATAAAGTCAACAGCTCCACTCAATAAAAGAAACTCAACTCATTCGCTTCACTCAATTAACACATTCGGTCGCTATAAATATACGTATCTAGAACGGTTCAGTTTAACTAAGTTTCGAAAAAATCGATTAGTTTTGGGTCTTCTTAATAATAATAGCTAGGTAATGCATAGACGTAACATAGCACTAGTGAGGATTCTAGATCAACATTTGCCAAGTCATTTGAACAACTGTAACGATCTTACTGATACGCATTCATTGTTGTATTGTGGTGCTGTAGCTGTATTTCGTGTTGCTGGTGTACAGTTCCCAAATAAAGGGGGTACTAAGGCATCAAAGCATACGGTGCCGGCATGGCAGTACGACACTGAAAAGCGTATCAATCTGACTAGAATCCTCATTGGCAAGCTAATAAGTTTCAAGTCGGGTAATCGTCGACCGAGGGTCATGCGGTTTGTGGCGGAAGCATTTGCTGGAACAAATTTAAAGCCCAGTGAGTATATGGCTAACGTCACAAACCGTATTGACTTTCTGAAACAGAAACTCTATGCATTGGCAAAACGCATTAGAAGATATAGAGAACGATGGGATCGATACAATCAGAATAGTGCCTTTCAAAAGAACCAACGGAGTGTATACAGGAAATGGGAACGTTCTGGGGATAGTGTGGTTAATTGCGAGATTCCGAATCCAGATGCTAGTGCTGATTTTTGGCGTAGTATATGGTCGGCTCCTGTTGAACACACTGAGGGTGAATGGTTTTGTGATATTGCGAAAAATTGCGAAAATATTATACCAATGAGATCTATAAAAATAAGCGAAATTGACGTGAGGTGTGCTATTCGTTATGCTAGTAATTGGAAATGTCCCGGGCTAGATGGGTTGCATAATTTCTGGCTGAAGTGGTTTCGCAGTTCACACTCCGTTTTCGCAACACAATTCCAGGATGCCCTTGACTCTGGATCGTTACCAACATTTTTGACAACAGGTGTAACATTCCTGTCATACAAATCCGGATGTACCACAGAGCCTAAAAACTATTGCCCAATAACATGCTTACCTACCATCTATAAGCTCCTTACATCTATT
>JAEBDU010013093.1:532693-597854 GCA_016802625.1 Heliconius numata
TATATATATATATATATATATATATATATATATATATATATATATATTATGGACCGTCTCTTCTATGCATTATATTATATAACGAAAAAAGGGCGTTATTATAGTAATATACTCATAACATCAGAATAATTATAAAATAATTACAATATGAAAAATATTTTGTACAAAACCTTTCTCTACCCATATATGGATATTACAGTTCAGCACCACCAGTTTATGTATAAATTTAATATAACTGTACTTGTAACATGTTCACTGTTCACACGTCAAAGGCTTTTACAGGTATAAATATACGGCTGTGACATAAATTGATCCATATAATTGAAACCAACGTGGTCGGCGGTATCATTAAATGTCTATGATAATCCTTTGGACGTGTCCACAAGCACGTATGTATTATTTAATATCTATATATTCTATGATGCATGTTTAAAAGTATCAAGAAATAAGTGATAAAATAATTTAAGCTGAATTTCTTTATCTACGTATGGAAATCTTAAAGCCATGTTAAAAAAAATCGTCTCATTTTCTGTTGAAACTTAAAAAGAAGAAAAACTAAGACTTAAGAAGAAGAATGAAAGTACCGCAGGGCACAAGCGTGTGACAGAAAATGCGGTAGATTGTGGATTCGATTCCTACTCAAGGAAATTGATCTAAAAAGTGTATTGCAGTTAATACTTTAAGTTTATGTTATTGTGTTTCTGTTTGTAATTTCTTTAAGCACTATTCTTATCAAATTAACATTGTGATGTAAGAGAGTTTTGTTAAAGGTGGAGTCAGATAGCTACCAAAAGTAGATATTTATTATGGTTGCGTGGCGCGTTAAAATGCGAAGAATAAAACTGACGAAGCAAATAAACGTCTAACTACAAGTTTTATTAAAAGACAACAATTTTTCGTCGAGTTTTAAGTGGCAGAAGAGGCATAACATAACAGCTTAAGGCCTTTTTTAATATTGGCTTCACAATAGGTACTTTATTTCATTATTTTTATAGCAAATAAACTAACTGAATGATATGATAGAGTACCTACACATATGTAGATACACATACAAATATACATGTAATCATGTAATGGCGATAAACACATTGTATGAATATTTCGTAGAAGAGGCCATTAATTATGTACATACATATGTACGTGTTGATTATTTAGCAGTATTCTCGCAATCACTATATGTTACGCAACCTCGCGCTATAAAAGGGAGATAAGAAACAGATATGGACCCTCCAAGTGTTATGTTTTCGTGTTTATTGCATTGTTATTGGTGCTCTACGACTCGTTTTCTATAATAGTATGATGGTTCGTTAATAATTATACAACAGGCGTCCCCGTAACGTTGTTTGGGTGCACTTTAACACTGGTACTATACGTTTTTCCTGTTTATGTAAGAATTTTGAAAAATGAAAAAAAAGTAGATTGTTTTTGAAAGAATATTTTAGATGTCAATAATGAGCGTGTATTCAGATGGGCGAAAATTAGATTTGATAAACGTTATATTATCGTGGCTAAGTAAAACTGATATATTTTTAAAATGATACACAAGGCTACTGAAATGCATTAAAGAAGACGGTTGGAATTTTTTACCACCTGAGACTACTGTAATGATTATATTTTAATCGACGCTCTATAATAAGCACATATGGAATACAATGAATAAAGATTTATATCACAATCACCACATAACATACTGGCTTGGAATCGTTAGAAGAAAGATATCTGTTTGCTATACTAAGGAAACTAGGACATCTTCATTATTGTTCCAAACTTTCCCCGCTGTCTCCGATAAAACGTAATTTACCCACTTGCAAATATCTACTAACAAACTAAACCTTTCATCGGAGTATCAAATTCAAATTAACTCCTCCAATTCTGCGAATCTAGATATTTAACTTCGTTAAACTTGGATCCTACCAAATATGGAAATGAAGATTGGTCTTCATTAATAAATTTAGACGGCCCTTGCATTAATACAAATAAAATGATGTACGCAAAAACAACCATAAGATAAAAATCTCTTTAGATTAAACCACTGAATACAACTGATTTAATATTTATATACCCTTTTCAATTACATAAACTAACATTTTGCAAAAATCAAAAGAGAAGCTACGTTTATTTTGTTATAAAATGTTAAAGGATTACTTTATTAAAATAAAACAATGATTTGATGGAAGCGCTTAACGATAACGTGTCTGTAAGAAATGCTAGTACCAGTCGCCGTTGTACTTAAACAAAACAAATTATCATATGTACATTTTATTTGTTGAATTATAGTAATTATATTTTTGTAGCTAATGTATATAAAAGGTAAAGATATAGGTAACATAAGAATAGTAATGGAAACATAACTCAGGGACTTTATGTAATTCCAAGAGTAAACAAAAAGATAGCATATAATATTTATAAACTTTATAACTAATTCAGGAATCGTAAAGTACAATTACTAAAGAGATGAGGGTCTAATGGGGCTTGAGTAAAAGTTGTCTTGTGAGAGACGCTAAGAACAACGTTGGCTGTAAGTCGCCGGAACTCTAATATTGTCTATATTTGTTGACGACTGGTTACAGTAAGTAAAAAATAATAACTTTTACCACTCTATAAATTCAATTTATATAAGACGTATTTTATTTGTGCGAAATATTATTTTATACCAATACATTTTTAGTTTATTAATAGTTGGGGTATTAACATTAAAATTGTATTACTCTAATTTACGAAAATGAATGTTAATTTTGCAATGTCATACTAAGTTTAGAAATTATCTATAATTCTGGTTGATTCTGTGCCTGATTGAAAATTAGCAATGTCACTATTTATATTTTGTTAATCATCATCATCATCATCATCATCATCATCATCATCATCATCATCAGCCTGTCCTCGTCCACTGCTGGACATAGGCCTCTCCAATGGCACGCCACTGAGCTCGATCTTCAGCTCTTCGCATCCAGCCGCTGCCCGCTACCTTGCGAATATCGTCACCCCATCTAGCTGGAGGACGTCCAGCTTTTGTTAATACCGCTCATTAATTGATATTATATATTATAATCATTTGTATTTAATTTGATCTTGTCCTTCTACTTTATATTTTATTGTTACAATACCAACCATTCAACCCAATATACATATTTTAAGTTTATCTCGCCGTATTTTTTAATCTTAGTAATCAGTATATTATACTAATTGCATAGTCGTTTTTGACACAAATAATCTTTTCAAATTTAAAAATATCACACGCCATTCATCACATTCAAAATGCGCCACAATACGCAAAAAGTGTTTGAATTGTCCAAAAACAAAATCGGAATTCATTCAACTAGAACACATAAAAGTGACTGACATTGACATTTTCTGCATACGTTTAGGCACTAAAGTAAATTTTATCATATCATGTATAATTTGTACAAGCCAGCAGCAACCGTGACGGATATGTTGTGTACAAAAACATCTAAATTGTTCATAGCTATATTCCAAATAGGAAATAGCATTTTATTGCTAACAGCTTTTTAAACGCTACGTCGTGATTGGAAATTTCAGTTACTATATATACATTTTATTGGAGTAAAAAAGTAATTAATTCCAGTGATTATTTGTTTTATGTTTGTTAGCATAATTTACACAATAGGTGTCGCTGTAATTGCGGGGACGTCATTTGATATTGTTTCCATTACCGATTGTATTGGGTGGCGCTAGTGTGCTGCGTCTGTTCCGATGGGTTTTCCAATAAAAGGACAAGCGACGCGGCACCCGGCCCATTACGTTCTAAGATTTTGTCAAGGCAACTTGTTGTTAGAATTAGTATTTAAATATTGTAACTACGAGTGTATATACAGGGTGAGTCATATTGAACTTTCCGGTTTTGGAAGGACGTTGCACGAAGAAGGGAAGGAGTAGAAGGGTGGGGATGGTGTCATTAGACGCGCCATGACATGCAGTTTTAGTGTGAGCAATGGCTTGGTCGGGACAACATCGTGCGTTCGTAGTTGAAGAGTTTATTAAAAATGGCGGCTCCGTGATCACAACACAGCGTGCGTTCCGTTTACATTTTGCTATTGGTCGACGTGATCCCATTCCCACTGGACCAACAATCAGAAATTGGGTATCAAATTTTAGAGCAACATCATCAGCATTAAAAACAAGACCACAAGGCCGAATTAGGACGTCAACGTCAGCGGAAAACGTGGATAGAGTGCGGGCTTCAATTCAACAATCCCCTCGGCGTTCTGTTCGGAAACATGCCGCTTCACTAGGATTATCTTTCAGTAGGGTCCGCAGAATACTGCATAGAGACCTTAAATTTCACCCATACAAGATTCAGGTAGTGCAAGAATTAACAGTTAGAGACTTAGACACACGAACAAATTTATGCCGCGACATTCAGCAGATCCCCCGCACTGCTGTTTTGATCTTCAGTGATGAGGCACATTTTCACCTCGCCGGAACTGCTCTGCTCGGTATTGCGACATGCTTGAAACTTTTCTGAAACCGAAATTGGAGGAATTAACGCAGAATCATGACAACGATAACATCTGGTTCCAACAAGATGGTGCTACAGCCCATACATCCAGGCGTTCAATGAAAATCCTGCGACAAATGTTTCCCGGTCATCTCATTTCTTTGCGAGGTGACGTTGGGTGGCCGCCGAGATCACCTGATTTAACCCCCTGCGATTTCTTTCTCTGGGGTTACCTGAAGGAAAAGGTGTACACGCATCGTCCCCGAACCATCGATGAACTGAAGGCTGCAATCACGGAAGAAATCAATGCTATTCCGCTGAATATGACTCGACGAGTAATGGACAACTTCCGGGAAAGGCTTCAGCAGTGTGTGGTCAATGGAGGTAGACATTTACAGGATATCATTTTTAAAACCAACTAAATTAAAACTGCATGTTATGTGCTTTCAAACAATAAAATAATTTTTACTGCATGTCGCTTTGTTTTTAATACACACCTTATTGAAATCGGAAAGTTCAATATGACTCACCCTGTATTTTGAAAAGAGCAACTGTTGAGTTTCTTGCCGGTTCTTCTCAGCAGAACTGCCTTCCGAACCGCGAATTGAATTGTGAAGAACAAGTATAAATAAAGTCATTGTAAAAGCTGGATTTTGTGTCTGATTCGTTGGTTCGTCCAACATGTTGTACCTAAACTAAGACAAAATACAAAACTATCTGTGAATAAAACTGAATATATATTCAAATTCACAATAAAACTCTGTATTTATTTACATACTTTTAACATTTTTACTTATTTTGATATACCTTGCGGAATTTAAGCATTATTATACCTCAAGTAGGGTAATATAATCCTCATCTACAATTCTAGGTATCACAAGGGAGCCGTGATTTATTGGGATCAAAAACAAGATAATGTAGATTTGCAAGAAATCTGAGTGTCTTGAGGCTTTGTGATTACTATGAGAGTAGCAAGGTAACTTAGCAAATATACATATTTTTTTCAGATTTAATAGTAAAATACTACTATTTTTACTATGTTTATACTTTGGCTTTGTTGAATTACATTAGACGATATCAAATCATATTCATAGAAATATTTATATTTAAACTCTGATTAGGTACGAGTGTGTAGAAATCAACAGTTAAAACAATGTACGTAATATTTAATTTTGAAATGCTTTGTTCTCGATCTATTGATAGCGTAATATGCTGAGATAGAAATATAAATATATATATATAAAAGTCAAAAACGCACGTATTTCTGTAAAAGGGAAGGAAAGAAGAAAATTCGTTTATATTTAAAATTTAGCATTGACAAAATAGGTCAGTAGGCCTCTAGCGTCAAATAGACGCAATTAGTTCACAGCTCTGCTAATGTGAATAGGATGGAGTTTTAAATAGTTATTTTACAAATACCTAGTAAAGTTAAAAAAATGTACATGTAATTATTTTTTAATTCACGCCGAAACAGAAACATTTTATTTACATAGAATAGTTTAAAAATATTGTAATTATTTATTTAGTAGTAATAGAAAAAGCAAAATCACTTTTAGATGGAAAATTTACCTAAATTGTAGGTACTAATAGTTGTTTTATGTGGCAACACGGTAAAAACATTTAATTAATTATAAGCTGTTATTTTTCTGTATATATAAAGAAGAAATATAATAAAATATTTAAATTAAAGAAGATATATAATAAATATAAAAGAAGAATATATAATAAAAGAATATCTACTTTATTCTATTTTATAAGCTAAGTACAAATTTGGAGGAGCTGGCGAGAAGTCAGAGCTTCAGTGATGGCATCACTCGCAGCAACGACGACGAGGTTAAATGTACCGAAGTTAGCCTTCTTAAGTGTATTGCGAAGTTCATCTAGCGTGCGCCTTTAAGTTATTTACACACATGCTACTGTAATAACTACATTTTATATTATTCCTTACGAATGTTTGTTTTTGTTTATGCCTGCGTGATAGCCGCCGTGGTTACATACTTTATTTACAGACAAGCACTTTTTTATTAATTTACCTTTGTAGGTAAATTGATAAAAAAGTGCTTGTCTGTACTGTGTCTTCACGTACCAAATGTTTATTTTTACTTACGTACGTGACGTTATTCACATACTTTACTCGGATAATATCATGAATATGAGTCATAATATTATGTTATGTTTTTTAGCGTCACGCTGTATCCCGCACACAGCAGGGTAGGCAGAGGGACCCTAGTAATGAGACACTCCTTTCCCCACTTTCTGCCGCATTCTGGAGGTATTGCGTCTTGAGTGGCAGAACTCAACGCCGTGCTTTGCCTCGACACCATAGCGAAGAAATGAAAAAATATAAACGTAAATAAATATTTCACTTCCTCGAGTGGGGATCGAACCCACAACCGTCGCGTTCAGGTAAAACCCTTGTGCGGCCCCAAATATGTTCATCAAACGAATTAATCGACAATGATATAATGTTTATTTATTAAAGTAACAAAAAACTCATTAGGTTATTAGGTAGAATTATGTTTTAATTCATTAATATAAGTGAACTAAAAATACATAAATATGCAGAAGTCGTAGAGCACAGCAAAATCAGCAACTGATGAGATATTGTCTATTATCAGAATTTTCTGGAGTTTACGGGATTTCTGAAAACAAAATAAAATCACAATAATAAATAATAACTTTGAAATAACCTTTAAGTATATACGAGTATATAAAAGACACCAGTATATTATTTTTTTATTTAGCAAGGCAAGAACGGCGTTGCTTTACCACGTATTTTTTTTAGTTTCACGCTGTATCCCGCGTATAGTAGGAAACGCACAGAGGAACTGAAAACCTAGAAGCTTAAAGAAGTTAATAATTAGTTACGTACTCGCATTGCAACACCAAATTTTTTATAACCATCAATACTTAGTAACGGCAGATATTATTTTATGTATCACCGATAGACACAAATAATAAGTATTACACAAAAACTCAACAGACGATTCTTCGTTCTTAGGACCTGGTCACTAGTCACGGACGCTACATTAACAAATAAAACGTAAACATAATTTTGCAATATACTTATATAACATTACAAATAATACGCACTTCGATAGCCCTTATAGTTTGCCACCTCGCTAGGTGTGTAATCAGAAAACTCATTTATATCGATAGTATCTCCGTTACTTTCTTCATTAGTTTTATTAATGTGAAATAAGTAATGAAAGAAAGCTATGTAATGCTCAATCATGTCAGGCGTACTCTTGTAGTGCCTGTGGTAATCTTTCACAAATTTCTCGAATATTTCCGGCGCGTCTCTCTGGTTGTAGTATGGCTTCTTACCACCACTGGCCACCGCGACCGCGACGAGCAGGACAATGCAACTGAATATTTTCATTATTAATGTTGCTTTCCTTATACACGCGACTAGTATTTACAATCAAATATAGATTGACGATTTCGAAGATCTACCGGATATATATAGGTGAACTGTGTAACGGTGTTAATTGACTTACATCTGCGGTGACGCCGCGCCGGTCTCACGGACCAGGATTTTTATGTCTTAAATCGGCCTTTATTATACTTATTTCATTAGGAACTCTTGCAAAATAAACAAAAATATATATCGACGGTCCCTAGGTAAAGTATGGAAAGTGAAAAATGCTACTTTTCAGCGCGATTACAATGCGATTTAAATTTTATTTATCGCCTACCTTTTTTATTTATAATTAGATTTTGATAAAAATTTGGATTTATACATTTGTGTTGCGATAATTAACTATTACACCGGAGCCAAACGAATCTGCATTTTTATACACTTTTCTTTGTATTATCTCAGGACTTTCTTGTTGGAAATGTCACATTTAATTATTTATTTAATGAAATGCTTATATTAGTGTTAACATTTATCACATAGGGATTTTTGGGTACTATGTACGTTGCAAATTAATTTCGAACCACATAACATAAGTTACTGCGATCTCTTTTCAAGAGGTTTTATAGAATTTAAATTTTACTATCACTACATTCTTCTGGTCTGACTCCAATCACTGATTCGGAATCAGAATCTTCGTTTACGATCTCTTCTATTGATTTATCACTTAAAGACCGCAGTATCCTTATTAAATAACTGTAAAAAATAAATAAAAACTATAATGTCAAAAAATTAACGTAACTGGTATCATAGGGGCCGTGCAGACCCCAACACGTACATACCTTTGTAGAGACAAAGGGACTTACAGAAGTAAGTGATGCAGCGCTCAACGTCTGGCACCCCCGCGAATGTGGATATAATAAGAACATGTAAAATGGAAGTTGCCCATGATGCTTAGCTTATTAAGAAATATAAAAAATATTATACCACCCTCACCATACCACTTAAGGGTTAATCTAAAATTGTAAAATTACTCAGATTATCTGATGACGTTGGAACAAACAAGCAAAACATAAGACTTATTATATTGTCGAGGGAAGATTCCACGTGATCTCGTATTCAATCGACGCCGGTCTCTTACACAAAGGGCGATGCACAATGCGCCATGTTTCACGCATGTTGCTCGAGGATTGTGTGTTTTCTTTTATTACATTATATTCTTTTATTACATGCATATTAAAATAGTAGTTATAAGACCGTTGTTATCTTGTATAATACATAGAATACGGCAAGGCTATTATTTCACGAATATGAAAGGCAATAGTTTGTATAATACAGGTACAAATGTGTGTAATATGGTATAAAGAAATATTTTTGTTGATTTTGATTTTATTTTACTTGATCTTATTTGAGCAGCACATTGTTCTTTATAAATTAGACTTGATACTAACAACTACAAATTTTAATAGAAACTTTCTAAATAAATAAAAGTATATCATTATAATTTTTTTTGTCTTTTATGCGAAAAGAAAATTATTTATGAATCGTTCGTCGTATTATAATGGACTGCGCAATCTCAACCGATAGAGCGGTCATTTGAAAACCAATAAATTTTACAAGGGCTGTGAGTATATTTGATAAATGCTTTAGATAAAGACGCGGTGGCGTTCAACGTTTTACAGTCAGCGAGAACAAACTTAGTTTGTAATTGCAATTATCAAAATAAAATAAAATGATAGTTATTATATGGACCGTTTATTTTGAAAGTGGTGTAAGTCCATTTTTTAAGAAAAATGAGCTATCACGTTATTCATGCTTAATTTAATGTATTTTTTTTATATATAACTAGTCCGTGTTTAATTTCTCAAAAAAATCCCATGTTTTGTACAACTTAAAATCGGTCGGTAAATGAAATTGCATAATCATTGATTATGAAAGTGGTGTAAGTCCATTTGACAGAGGTAGGTGGCATAGCAGATGGATGCCGAGCACTGTTTTTTTTATATTTCATTTATCTTATACTCGCTGTGTCCCGCGGTTTCACCCGCGATTTGCATTGTTTCCCCTCCGTGTTTCCACTACACGTAAGTTAAAAGATAGATATTAAAAAAATAGAGAAATGTATCAGAAAATGTACAGCGCATAACCTGTGAGAAGAAATTAGATACGACAAGGCTGTATGACTCCGTATCTTTGCCCGAATTAAAAAAACAACAGTAGTGCCATGTTTTTGCAGAAAAATCCGCAATCTTATTAAGATTTTTCTAATTTTATATTATTTAGGAGTTGAATTTTTAAATAAAATGTAGCCTATGTACTATTCCAATTCATACTCTAGCTTTATTAAATGTGAAACCAATCTATTACGTACTTTGGCGATACCTTTACCCAAAAAAAAAACTTACAAACTTTCAGACTTATAATATTTATAGGATTACGTGTGACATTACGTGAAAAAATCCAAAATGCCAGACCTATTACTTACGAAAAATATAAAGACATGAAGCAACTACTACCCTATATACCTCCGGTGCATCATGCATATTTTGAAACACTACCACATGCAGAGAATAAGTAAATTCTTTGAATGACAATGTAATTTACGTCTAAAATAAAATTTTATGTGTTGTTATGCGTATTTGTAAACAAAATTATATTAAAATGAAGTATATTTTTGGCGATATATGATTTTTCAAAATTGAAATTAAACGATTTCTACAATTGTCTAATTTTGAAAGTGGTGTAAGTCCATTTACAGCACATAAATATGTGTTGTCGTAGTCTAATTAGCCAAAAACAAATTTATATAAACAAATTAAATGTTGATAAAACAATAGAAACAATGCCAGGCCTCATATGATTTGAATATATTTTTAAATCAACAAATATGCTAACCTTTAATTTTCTCGACACAAAAGAAAATGGACTTACACCACTCTCAAAATAAACGGTCCATATTATATATTAGATAGTTATTGTATTTTTTTTATTCTAGAGAATTAAACGGTATTTAAGCTCTGAAGATTATATCAAATATAAAACCCATCGTATCACAAACAAACTTAAATATTATCATTTCACTAAAAATTAATTAACTTCTATTGTTACAGAATTAGCAAGTATAATTAGCGCGGCGTTGAGTTCCGCCACTCAACACGCAATGAGAATTCGAAAGTGTATCAACATTAGGCTCCATCCTACCTTGCTATATGCGGGCTAAAGCTAAATAATCGTACTTTATACTACAACTTCTTTAAAATTATGATACTTATTACCAAGAATAAACAAAACAATTGAATAAAATTAATCAATATTTCATACAGTAGTATCGGTACCCGCAACTGTTTAAACATAAAAAAACAATACTATATCTGTACATAGTCAACACAGTAACTGTCAGTTAGCCACGGTCGAAGGGACAGGTCCATGTGTTATCTGTCAAATAGAGAGACAGCGTCCTGTGTTGATCATCGAGTGTACGCACTTACGCAGCCCCGTCCACTATATACAGTACACTATATATATGGTTGACTTGTAGAGTATAATGTTAGTCCTATAGAGCGTGGAGACTGCAAGCACATAGATAACTTATCACTGAAATATTATATTTATACGCATATATATGTATGTAAGTATCTCGATTATTTTCCTATTAAGTTATTAAAATTGCACCACATGATAATTAAACGTAGATCTATATAAATTTATAGATTTAACTGTCTTTTATTCATAGTCTTTTAAATAACACAATGATCGAATAAAAATCAAAGAAGCTGTAAATAAAAAACTTATTAACGTACGTTTTATGAAAAAATCAATAGAAAACCACTTAATTTTTATATTATGTTGTTATTAGTTAATAATAAATAATTTTATGTAAACATTGACGTAGCTCTTGTTCATCATTCGATACAATTGCGTTCCGACATTAATATTGAAGCAACAAATAATGGGCTCTTAATAATTATAACTGAACGTAATTTGTATGCAATTAATCATCGTTTTTATTACATTAAGCATTCTTAATTTTAAAAATATTATTTTACTATAACATAAAACGCAAATAGCTTTTTTATTGTTAATGAATACTCAAGAATTTAATAAACTACATCTGTAATTTTAAGTTCAACGTAGTTAAATGACAAAATTAATCTCTTTGTCTAGCGACAGCACTACGAATCTGCAGAACCATTATCAACAGAAATATCTACCCTTGTCTGTGCCGCACGTGAAATACAAAGTTCTTTCAACTAGATGTCACAATAAAGCACTCATATGAGGCAACGCTTGGTTCGTAGCGTTTAGCACTAAAGTAGAAAAAGATGAAAAAAAAATTTTCATAGTGAAGCTAATGAAAAAAATGTATTGAAATGTAGGCCTAAGTTTCAGTGTCATTACACAGTTTTTACTCCAGTCTTTGACCTACTTTAGGCCTTTGTTAACAATTGATAATTTATTATCCACATTAAATTTGTGCTAAAAATAAATTACGAGTAGGTTTTACAAAATAACATGAATAGCAAAAATGAATACCTACATTTACTATTGAAAAACCCAATCTTTATATTACATACACTGTGCTTTCAGAAAAAAATATCAAAGAAAGGTCGCTTATTGTGCCTCGTACAATATCAAAGTATATTAGTAACAATCCTTCATCTTTATAGCATTGAATCTTTATGTTTCAATGGTATATTCTTTTTTCGTTTTCTAAAAATAAATCAATTATTAAATCGTTTGTGAAAAATTATTGTAACTTAAGTTATTGCAATACTAAGTTAAGCTGGTCATTTAGCGAATGTGATTATGGGTCGTCTGAACCGGGTAGGGAAACCGAAAAACTTGCAACGTAACGGTCTGCCTCAGTCGATCCTACTGAGATTATTGAATTTAACCGACATAAACCAACAAACGGCAGATGCGGCCGTTGCATTTAAATAAATGATCTCCTATTTCTCTATTTACTCTAGATTGAGATAATAGTGTATTTATTAAATAAAAATATCTTATTAGCCACCTTTTAAACCTTTGTCTTGTTTCATTTCATCTTATTATCGGATTAAAAGCTTTTATCCGCAAATATTTTCGCCTACTTTAGTTTGGTAGAATCTGGTTAATCTCCTGTGAATCCCCTTAATCTTTCCAATAGCCGCCGCTAGTAAATAAAACTTTAAATCTACTTCAGTATTCATTAAATCAGTTTTTATTAAAAACTATGACAAGGAATTATCTATTTCACATTTAGCTACAAATTTATGTTACCTTTACATTTATATATGCTCGTATATTCTTATTTTTATATAGCCGACTAAATTATACTATTTAGTAAGTCTGTTTCCTAACATACTGTATAATATTTATATAATATATATACATTTCAATTTATGCTTCGAGGCTGGTTTGTTTAATAATAATAAACTAAAGTCTAATATAATTCTAAAGTGAAAGGCGTCTAGAGACTGACGGCGGAGGCCCAATCTAATTTCTTCCAGTTTTCTTACTTCACATCAAAGCGATGATAAATAAAACGTGTCATCTTATAATGCCGTCCCCGCAGTATACAATAAACAAATATACACAAACCTACACATATAAAATTGTGTTATATGTCGTTATGTCGTTGTGTGCTGTCATCGATTTCTTAATTGCATTTATTTAGAAATCGATGGCGGTAGTTTGATATAATAATTATGTCAACTGACAGACGAATGCCAACTCAGTCTACCACCGCGTGTGACCACGGACAACTACAAAACGTTCGAATTGTCGGGATTCCAAAAATGTATAAAACTAAATATACGCGATTAATCCGGTAAAATAGTTTTTTTAAATTTTTTATAAATAAAATTTAAGTGCATTACTTAGATGTTAGACACATAACAGGATTTAAATACTTATTAATATTTAAAGCATTTTCTTTAGTATTTATATAAGTAAAGTAAATTACAGAAAGAAGTTATATTCGTACAAATTTGTCTTAAGTTATAATTTTGTTCCTCGGGCTTGTATAAGACTCACAGTGGCTGTTGTTATCTATCATAATTTACTACAAACTTCAGTTTTCATTATTTCACCGCTTGTTCGCAACTGTAGCGTAGTTGGGTACGTATATTTTTGATTAACTATAATGATCGTAAGTTCGATTTCTAGTAACAAAATGCTTATTATTTATTAAATGCTGAACATGCAGTGCCAGTTGTTGCGCAAATTTTTATTCACGAAATATTTGTATATTTTGAAATTATAATAATCCAAGTAGCGGCATACTTCTTTTGTTCTGTTATATCGTCACATTTATGTGAAAATCTCGGTTTTCCTCACAAGTAGTATATAGAATTTGTAAGAAGAATATTTTGCATACAGCGAATACGAGGAATTTCCCACAACAAAGAAGTAGAAAGCAGTGCCAATAAAAGGGGACGATTGGATCACCTTTGACGAAACGTCAAAGGTGATCATGATTTAAATTCCGACGCTATATGTTTAAAGTTTTGATTGAAATATCTTTAAAAATTATATCTATTATTTTTTTATACTCACATATAGCAGGATAGGCATAGTGAGCCTAGTGCCGAATTCTAGAGACATTGGGTGTTGAGTGGCGGAGCTCAAAGCCGCGCTTTGCCTCGACACCAGAGCGAAGAAATTAAAATTTAATATTTCATTTCCTCGAGTAGGAACCGAACTCGCGTTTACCCGACCCGAAGTCACACACTAGTGCCTCTACACCACGACTGACCTGTAATTTTTTATATATCTGTCGGCGTGGGTGATAATTTACTTAAATATTGAGAATAAATTCATAATTAGTTAATTAATTACGAAAGATGTTTTAAGGAGTAAAATTAGAAATAACATTTAGAGTAAATATTGAATTGATGGTTTTGTATTTGTCAGTTTTCCAGTGGCGCCACTTTGGGCGCGTCACCGTTGTCAATGTCATTGTTGCTTTATAAAAAGCCGCGCGGGCGTTGTACGCTCAGTCGAGGCTCTGCCACGGCTCGGAGCACTACTCGTGCTCCACCGCTGGTTAACCTCGACTATTTTAATTATGAATGTTGTTAAGACCTATTTGTAATTATAATGGACTGGAGCAGTGAAAGGTGAGTGTTAGTACTGTAAAGGGACCCTTAAGCCTACTCCTGGGGTCACAAGTCCCAGGCACTGCTCCAAGCCATCATTTAAAGAATAAGATAACGTTGTTATTATTTTCCTTGTAATTTACTATGTTTCCAGTTATTGTTTGGTTTATTTATTTGTTTTAGATTTACCTATTTATTTAATTTAGTATTTCGAGTAGAACCAAAGGCCAGGACATGGTCGGAGGTTCTACTCGTTTATTTTTAATGTCCATTACGCCTTTTATTTCCGACATCAGTGTTTTTGCCTTAGTTGACACTGATTTCAAAAATATCGATTTTAAATAATAACAAATAAGTATTTATTTATAAACAATATGTAAATAATTTAAATTTGCGCTCTAACACATGTAATAACAAAACACAATGAATATAAAATCATTGTCAAATATATCATGATATATATTTGTGTAGTCCAATATATAAAGATACTGCAGCGGCAGCGTTAATGTAATATATTTTTAAATAAATAATTTAAAGTTCCAACAAGCATATGTATGATCTCTTTAGAAATAAGTGCAACAGTGGGAGCTTATACGCTTTGTACAAATTGCTGAGTAAAACTCGCAAAGTTCTTACTCTCTGTTGCAGTGATAAAGGAGTCCGTTGCTTGCATTGTCCGTAAATTGTTCAAAATGCACCTCGATACGTTTGCTCTATTATTACCAAAACAAATAAAATAAAACTGTGTTAAATGTACTTTTCCATTGACATTGTTAGACTAAGCGTACGTATTCAACTTTTGAGTTGTTCTTTTAGTTTTATAACTCTTTATGTATATTATATTTTCATTATTTAATAACTCACACAGCAGGGTAAGCAGAGGGAACCTTTTGTTAATCACTCCGTTCGCTACTTTCTGCGTTTTGCCTAAATACCAGAGCGAGGAAATGTAAATATAAATTAAAATAAATATTTAAATTCCTCTAGTGGGGATCGAACACTTAGCCAGTAGCGTTTACAGTTACCCTTGTACCTCGGCGCCAAGATTGACCTCAAATAAAATAAATATTCACATCTAAAAATATTTTGATTATTGATCAGAGCGGATTAATATACACATATTTATTTTATAAGAAATCTTATACGAAGCTTATAACAATTTTAATTATTTATTGCTTACTTAATTAGAATTGTATTAAAATTTCGAAACCTGAAATATTTGGGTTCGATAATGTAAGATACCGTGCTAACGCGGAGAACTAATCAAGCTATATTAAATGTGGCCTATATCTAAATAGCAAAATCCACGAGCTATGAAACATGAAATTAAAATCTATGTACTCTTAACGCCTAAACCATGTCTTTCTGGAATAATCCCAAACTGTATGAATGAAGCCGTTCTAGTTTGCAGCATCAGCGTTTTTCTATAGTGTTTGGTACGTCGACCATAATTGGTATGGACGGATTAAAAACGAACTGAAAAACATGTGCGGATTTGTTTTAGCTTCTCGTTTCGAAAAATATAACTGTATTTCTGGAATTTTTCAATCATATTTTTATTTTATTAAATTTAGGTGACGAGAGAAAAATGTCGTATTTGTTTGATAAGAGGCGTCATGCCATCATCCGTGTGTTATAAATGTTAGTTTATATTATTTGATACTGACAGCATAAATCATTGTCCCGATACATGCATACCAGGGTAAAAAATATTGAATATACTTTAACGAAAAATACAACTTAAAACTTTTTTTTTAATAAAAAAAATTCACATATTCCGAGCTAGTTTGAAATAAAAAATATTTGCCTGTCTAAAAGTATTTGATCATTATAACATAAATTAAAAGATTTACGTTAATAAATCACCTATAAAATGTTTTTATTTAATTTAGTAAAATATTTATAAGTTAAATAAAAATAACATCTAGCAAGCTAGCTAATTGTCTTTCTCATTAATTAAAACACTGGACTACATTTAAATTAAAATTCAAAGCCTTTACAAACCGTTCTCTACAGTTAACACAAATCGACGCGAGGGCGCGATTCATTCCCAAACCGTGCGTCTAGTGAACACGCCGCTCTGCAATCTGCCCCTAACAGCGTGGACTGCATTAATTAGTTCTGGTTAAAACTACCGATTTAATATGAAGCTGGTGTTAACGCTAGACACTGAAGCATTTTTCTTCTTCTTTTTGGCTATTGTCAGGGTCTGCCTTCTACTTAACCTACTCCACTTTGCACGGTCTTTAGCATCCTCGGTGTGATCTCATATTCTGTATCACGATATCCCACCCAGCGCTTCCTCGGGCGTCCGGGAGGTCTCACTCCAGGGACTGATAAAGTAAGGTACTTGCATCCGACATAGTTCTTAGGCCAGCGGGCAACGTGGCTAAACTATCTCAGACGACGCTCTTGGAGCTTATCCTTTACGCCACGGACTCTAAGACTACCCCGAATGAATGTGTTGCGTATGCGGTCAGAACGCATTACGCCGCACACATTGCGTATTTCCAATAGGAAACGAAATTATAAATTTTGCTTTTGTTTTCTGCCACATTATAATAGACTAATAGGCCAATTTATATCTCTGTTTTATAATTGTTAGTGAAGCCTATCGCTGTATTTATTTACAGGCTTCTAAAGCATAAATGGCAATATTGGACAAAATAGAAACTGCCAAAACTCGGAAATGTTATAAAATATGACGCTTAAATGTGCAATTGAAAGTTTACAAACAATCAATCTACACAGATATGCGGCAACTTGCTAACTGCAAGCACAATGTACGGTAACTGCCCAAGTAGAGAGTAGAGTCACGAACAGATGTGAGTGGTTTTTGAATAGATAACTTAGGGCTCTCTTAACGTGTTCTTGAAGAGAATAGAAAACAACAACTGGAACTTAAGGTTTATAATAATTATGTTGACTTTAGTAAAGTTTGTGAAACATTATACATTATTGTTAGTATAGTTAGTTAGAATATAGTTTAAGTTATTAGTCAACTCTAATAGATAATTATTAATTTGCGGAATATTTTTATCCTTCCAGTATATGAAAGTGACGCAACAAAGTTTATAGCAGATATAAGAAATTACTTAAAATACAAAAACATTAAAAAGAATGTGATATAAATATGTATTCTGTTATAAACGTTTATTTGTTCGAGGTCAACAATAGCTTCCGGTTATTTGGACTGCCGATACAAATGTCAAATATTTACATACTTTCATGGCGCTTCATGGCGCTCTAAAATGATTTTAAGTGGAAAAGACAGGTCACAATAGATTCTATCAATCTCTCCATCATTTCATATGGCTTCATTTGAGGGTTAGCGCGTACAATGGTTATTGTCTCCCTGCTCCGCCACTTGACGGTTGCGAGAAGTTTATTTCACATTTAAACAACATTAAATTGTATTGTACTTAATACATTTTAATATTTTTATAAGACGCTACGCTCTTAGCGCTCTTTCAAGTTTCGAGTTCCAATAGGTGGAATACTTTAAACATATTTGTTTTTTCGTTGTAATATTACTCAATATGCTCAGTTTGAAAATAGTGAACCTCCACATGTAATAAGATATTTTACACCAAATAAAAATAGGTTTAATTATATTTTGTTAAAACAGTAGTGTTAAATTACGTTATATCTTAAGCGAGCTGATAAAAATATTAGTAAAATATTTTAAATAATATACATTTACAAAGTATGTAAATATAAAGCCACTTCAAAGTGACGACGACCAAAGCAACGTTTAGAAATGTTTATGTATGAAGTTTGTTCCGGACTTACATTGCACGCTGGATCAAAGCTCCGCCGGGAAATCTTGCATTCTTGAATCTACAAATGTGATCATATAAAATACATATATGTGTGTAACAAATATAATATTGTCTTTAAATTATAATTTATGAATTTTTTTATAGAATTTACATTATTGTAAGATAGTATTTAAATAACTCGACAGTATTTTGTCGTTACGTGAATGCCATGGATTTGATTCCATAGAATGTTTGGTAAAACAATGTGAGGCAAACAAAATTGCCACTGATTACTTTCAATTTATATAGCAAAGTAAAGCTCCCGCGGTCATGTTGGATATCTGTCACAAGTAGTAAGATGTCCCACATTGACTCTACGATGCATCGCATATTACTTGTCTCTGCAGTATGAAGTATGACAACTGTTCGCCCGCGGCTTATTGCAGGTCCTTGGTGGTTTATTGTTCTTGCATAACTTTGATATTGCAGTTTGTAGAGGAAATATAAAACGGAAATGCAATTTTCTCCGCTTCGAATCAAGGATATTAGGTATTAGGTTTTCTAAATTATTTATTTATTTTGTCTTTCATTTAGACAATAGAACGTCAGGCTGTCACTGAAGAATTTTGATTATTTTCATGTATTTAAGTGACACTCACAAATCGATTACCATAAGGATCATCTAATTTTTTCAACGCATGATCTATTGAACGTACATAGTAACAAACATACACAGACTGGGCACTACCTTCCTATGCATTGGGGAGTCGGGAAAAAAAACAATAATCCATTTTGTAATAGATGTATTATATAAATTTATGCATTTAGTAAATTTCAAACAGTTATAGTTAATAGAAACTCTATTTAACAAATTCTCTATAGTTTATTGTTCGCAATATTGCGAACCACATTGTTAGAATACTCTGTAGAATAAACACAGCGCACGTAGAACGTGACATCTGTGTCATATGAATTAATTTCAAATTTAATTTATCGCGATACTACCAACAGAACAATATTCAATAGCAACAATTCTATTTAAATATTTGTAATTAAAATTTAACGAAAAACTAATACGAATAAAAAAACTGAAATAATAATCACTTCATCAGCTCAAATTTTTCTTTTGTATGATATTTTGAAACATTTTTTTTTTCATTTTGAGTCTAACGTATCATGGTGAAGCTTAAAAAAAGCTATAAAACTAAAAAAACTATCCTGAAATGTAAAATAAAATCAACAATAGGTAGACAATCTACCGCTATTGCAATCTTAAAAAAAGTTAACGTAAGCGAAAAATGTTATCCTGGAACGTTGCCTAAAAGCTGAAGCTGAACTAAATCCCTAGGAGTTCAGTGCAGACGTTTTCGTATGCACACAAAGTGCTGCACTCAATCAACTCTCAAAGAAACTAAAGGAGACGGGAACGAGGCGGCGAGGTCAAAGTGCTCGCGACTCGTTACCTGAAGCAAAAAGCAAAATCCTGCTTTTGACTATTTTCTACATGTATTTATCCGCTGGATTCAAAGGGCGCAGGACCGGAGGGAGTGGCGAATTAGGGGAGGCCTATGTCCAGCAGTGGACGTTGAAAGGCTGATGGATGGATGGATTTATATACTGGCGACCCGCCTGCGGCTTCGCCCGCTTGAGCTACATGATTTCATATAATAAACAGATTTTTCTTAAATAATACATTCATAAAAAAATATAACAAGCACTATATACATTTGACAATACCTAAATCTAAAAGATCTTTATTGTTAGTTCTAACTTTCACTGGATGATCCTTTAGACGTAATCTACCCACTTGCAAATATCTACTATCAAACTAACCCCTTCACCAAAGTATCAAATGTAAACTAACTCCTTTGATTCTACTAATCTTAATATTTAACTCCTTAAGGTTGAACCCTATCAAATATGGAAATAAAGATTTGACTTCATGAATAAATTTAGACGGCCCTCAAATTATTACTGATCGAATATTATTATAATAAATACAAATATAAGATAAAAATTAGAATTTTAGATAAAATACTTAATGCAGACAATAATTTCACAAATTCATGCTATTTTTAATAATCTTATCAGTCATCAATCTAAGCAAATTAATTATTTGTGACTATAATCAAAAGTACAAAGTACACTATAAATCAAAGTCAAAAACATAGGAATATAGTTATAATCTGTTGCAGTATGATGCATTTTTTACAAGCGAGCTACAGCCGTGACGCACGTTTTGTGTACAAAAACATGTAAATGGTTCACTGGCGCATTCCAAACAGCCTTTTAAACGGTACCTCGTGATTGGAAATTTCAGTTGCTATTTAGTTTATTTGTATTAGAATTGACAAAGTTGCAGAAACACATACTATAGGTTCTTTTAAATATTTTTAGTTCTTACAATTTTAATATATTTTGTTTTCTGTATTTTTTGATGAAATGAAAGAATGATTTGTGGTGATTATATGATATGGTAAATATACTTTAGTTTATTGCCATCGCAAGTTAAATATTTGTATATTACTTATGTAAATATGAAACGTACGCTGATAGCGCGCGGTAATGCGCTTCCGTCTTCAGTATTATGGAAATGCGTAATATTTAAACAGCTGAATAAAACAGCCTTCGAGACAAGACGTCGTTAGCTTAATCGGTATCTCCATTACCTGTAGTAAGAGTCCGCTAGATACTCGTATAGCGTTTATAACGTTTTACCATCTGTAAAAAATATGATTAACTCATTTATCATAATACGTTTTGCATAAAATTGTTTGTATACTTATATATAATACATTACTTATATATAATACATTACTGTGAAAATATGAATTTTATTATATTTGGAATAAAAGAACCAATTTTCTACCATAATTGACCAATATAATATGTGAGTTCTGTTTGATAATGCCAATGGTTGGAATTGAAACTACACAATGAACCATAAGACGATTTTTCGTTTTACAATCACCAATTGTCTAAGATTATCACAATCAGTTGTGTACGTAAACATGTTTAGATATTCTACCAAATATTTTGTGTTCACAAAATCTTAATTTATTTATAAGTTACCACATTTTAATTATAAGTCGTTTAGCTAACAATATTCTAAATGGACTTTCAACAGCATATCTGGTGTGTTCCTATCGTCTCCTTCGATGTGAATTTCATCACTTAAATCGGAGTTGCCGAGAACGAGAGCTCTGCCAAAGGCAGCTGGCCTCAGACGCGGGGCAGTACTTCGATAAAGTTCGATTAACGAGTTCTGAAGATTTAGTGATCTCGTAATCGCAAAAGAATTATATATTCCAATATTTTTTCGTTTTTTTTACTGCGATTAGTTTAAGTAAAACTATTATTTATTTTATTATTGTTTGTTTTGAGGCCATCGTGGCGTAGTGTGTACTCACGTGCAACCGTAATTGCGACGGTTGTGGGTTCGATTCTCAGACGGACAAATAAAATATTTATTATTTTCGATTCCTCGCTCTGGAAATGAGGCAAAGTGCGGAGTTAAGTTTTACCACTCATCAGGCAATACATCAAAAATGTTGAGGAAAGTGGGGTGCGGAGGGACTTGACACTAGTTTTACAGATTCAAGCTATACAACAACCAACTAGGCTACAACAACCTTACATCGATTTTAAAACTATAAAATCTTTCTTTATTTTGTTTTCGAGATTCGTTATCGTGTTTTCGAGGCTTTTTTGTTTTTGAATCGAATTTTTCGATGCATTGCGTGTTGAGTGGTGGAACTTAACACTGGGCTTTTGCCTTCGTGGCAGAATGAATAAATGAAAATAATAATTAATTTCCTCGAGTGGGGTTCGAACCTATAACAGTCAAAGAAAGTTATTTTTTTATTATATCATTCATTAATTTTATACTGATACTTAACATTTTTAAAAGATTTCATTAAATAATCCTGTGCTACATTATTATACTGATATAATTAAGAAATTCTACTTTACCCCATTAAAACTAGGCGATCATCATCATTTAATATATATCTTTATATATATTTTTATATTTTAAAACTGGATTAAAAGTAACAGGAATAAGAGTTTTTTTACAAATATTAAATTTAATCCAAAAAAAGTTTTAATAATAATTCAGTGTGAGTTACGAATATACATTACTAGCGGCCTGTCCGCGGCTTCGCCTGCGTGAACTACGTTATTATTAATTTCTGTCTCCATGACTACGTCCTAGTGACGTCTATGCAAAATTTGTGACTTCTAGCATTTGTAGTAACGAAGTTTCATACAAACTTTCGACCCCAAAAACAACTCCTTAGAAATCGAATATTTCAAATTCCCGTCTTAGCGAGCACCTACGTCCTATAACTAACTCCCATGCAAAATTTGAGATTCCTAGCACATGTAGTTTCTGAGATTTCGAGATGAGTGAGTGACCTTTCGATTTTATATATATAGATGTAGTTTAATTTTGTTCTATACTGTGTATGTCATGGAACTTTATGAATAAAAAAATGTATATTTAGTATTTAAATGCACATTTGCGGAATATTTTAAATGTACTAATTAGGAAAAAAAATATCATTCTAATAAGTTTGTAGAATACCGAGATAATATAAAAACATCACCTTGTAAACCTTCAATAAATTATGTCAACTATAGTAGAGAATGAACTATGAATCCAATTATGAACTTTAAATTAAAAATGGTAAGTACAAGCAAAAAGTTTACCCGACATGCAGCGAACTATTCGAATTTATTTCCGTACGTTTGTCAGAAATATTAATGAATGTTTTCAACATTCATTAATATT
Source organism: Heliconius numata (assembly GCA_016802625.1). Classification (NCBI taxonomy): domain Eukaryota; kingdom Metazoa; phylum Arthropoda; class Insecta; order Lepidoptera; family Nymphalidae; genus Heliconius; species Heliconius numata. The sequence continues at coordinate 556,146 of JAEBDU010013093.1, forward strand.
TCTGGTTAAATCTCACGTTTCCTTTAATTATATATGGAGCACTGGGATGTAGTATATTTATTATTTCGAAGAAAATATATAAGAAAACTTCAAAAGCCGTCGCGCTCATTATTGTAGACAGTCGTATTCGAACACAGTGCTAACGAGTGAAGCTTTTCATATACAATAAGTATCAATTTCCAAAGAGATTGAGATTGTAGTCCTCTTCAAGCCTGAGTAACTCAAAATATAGTTATGCGAATATTCGCATCATATGATGAATAGCTTCGCAGTTCTGTTTTAAACTTTTAACTTATTAAAAAACTAGTGGACCCGGACGCGGCTATGCCTGCTTGAACTATAAGAATATTTTCGCGTCGGTCATACTCATACTATACCTCCCGAAGGCTAGGTCATTTCGAATCAGTGACATATCCTTAATTATTTATTAGAATGTTATACAGTAAACTATAAATTCAATATAAATAAAATATTAAGAGTGACTATTATATTTATTTTCATAAGGATGAATATCAAAATGTCGCGGTAACGGTCGCGTAGCGACGCTTGTTATTAACATGGCAGAATAAATGGCATGTCAAATTAGAAAGTATTTTAATATATTAGTATATATGTGTAATGTAATATTATATAGCAAGTAGCACTTCTGAAGAATAAAGCTTTCATACAAAACAAAAACAATGTAAATCGGACCAGTATATCCAGAGATCTTAGCGTTCAAACAAACAAACAAACAAACAAACTCTTCCGCTTTATTATATTAGTATAGATATATATATTTATTTAAAAAAAAATAATTTTAAAAATATATCGTTCTAGCTACCTAAAATAAAAATATATTTTGTGTACACAAGAATATTGTTCACGTACCATTTATTTAGAATTGAATTTAAACGTATGACTCTACATCCAATAAATTTCTTCAGAATGACACGAAAAGAATAGTTGTGTTCTTAGAATGCACTAACTTCTTGTATAACACATCAGCGTTAGATTCATCGCATACATTTTTGAGCGGCGTTATGTTGAAGCAAAAACTATTTTTGTTAAAATTAACATTTAAATAGTATTGTTTTATTCAAACACAGAGCATTGGGACGCCTCGAGCTGTTTTGAATGGAGTGTGTTGGTCATAATTTGTTTCAGTAATTCGAGTCAACTTTTTGCTTTGTTTGCATTTTACGTTTGTAAAAGTGTATTATGCTAGTAAAAAAGACATTATATATTAATAATTTCTCTCTTTATTTCATGTAGGTACTAAAAACACAAATAAATAATAAAAATTGTAAAGATAACCTCTTCCAGCCAACCCATGGAAGTGGATGAGAACCAAGTTGCGGTGTAGAGACAATTAATGCAATTAGCGCTTTTAAATCGACATTGTGTATTGTACAAGTATTCAAAATACATTAGCCAGTGGGTGAGAGAATATGGTATGATATAAAAATATGACAAAAATCTTGTGAAATTTTAACCCACTTTTATAAGTTTGTCTGAACATTTATTCGTAATTTAGATTTTTTTTATAATCTTTACAATTAAATTTTTAAATACACTGTAAATCACGATAATATCGCTCAACTTACAAATATAAGTAAAAAATAAATAATTCGTTCTGCAACTTTTCACTTTAAAATATTCCTTTGCTTAACAATGTAAAATACTGTAATAAAGTGTATCGTCACATAACTCTAGACAGGTATGAAGTTCGCAGAATGTGAACAAAATATATCACAGTAATGTGACAGCGCACTGCAACGACTCTGGGATCGAGCAGTAAATATGTTTAACATCTGGTTGCTATTTTTCTTACATAAAACTGATATGTATATATGTTATATTTCACGATTGCGCATAAATATAAAGTGGGGGTGAATATGGGGATCGTGTTGCATCGTATTTATAATACCTACTTTTAAAACATGAAAAAATCATAAATCAAAACTATGTTATTAAGAACTAGTGGCTGTCCACGACTTTGCTTGCATGGGCTTTGGCCTTTTGTATTTACTGGTATATACAGCTCATTGTGATTGAAACTTCCAGCAAATCGCAAGCAAATGGGACCCACTGCCAAGATACTCCGTTCCTGTTATGTAAACACACGTTTTACTATTCAAATTATAATTAAAACAAATGTTTGTTAATAATATATTTACTAATAAGCTATTATTGAAAATTAATCACGCTGTATTATAGATGTAAAACATTATACAACTCCTTTAGAATATTTAATAAATTATTACGCATAAAATAAACGTATATTCCGTTCTACAATTAATAAAAATTAAATGCATTCTGCATTATGCTGTGTTGGGCTTCAGCGTTTAATATTACCTTTACAGTGAACTTATTCGTAATGTACGTATCAAATAGGAACTAACTACGACAGTGTACACGCGCTCTTACACTCGCTAGAATATTCAGTTCATTGTATGGCAATCTGTGACAGCTGGTACTTGTAGGGATGTCGCTTTTACTGCTAAGAATTCTATTAAAATATTCACTTCACTTCTTACATTCGTCAATTTGTGTTACAGTATAAAAATATAGCAATTAAATATTTGTTCATTGTGTAAACGCAACGGTAGTGGGCTTGTTTGCCACCCAGGACAATGATTCTTTTAATATTTTCATTTACTCACTTTGGAAACCTATTTTTATTTGATTTGAGCATGAATCTGAAAAATTTTAATATGCAAAGGCATGTTAATATTAAGATTTTTCATATTTAAAGTAATGAATTTAAATAATGATAAGAATAATACTAAATTTACTATAATATTCATTATATACGCAAATTATGCTATTCACAATTAATTGTTTCGCTTTTTTGAGAGCTACGATGTCACAGATAGTCATGCAGACACGCACACATACACTCTTATGTCTGTACATACTAGAAAAAATAAAGCAATTCATTCATCCGAGAGGAAATCTAACTCCCATCGCCTTTATAGTCCTACGCCGTAGCACTGCGCTACGAGGTTCTCACTACAAAGTCTCCAAAGGAATAAAGTCCTGAAGAGGAACATTTCACGGGATAGATAATTGAACTAGAAAGATTATTGTTTGGATTTTTTTTTTTCACTACCAGATTTCAATTTCAAGTTAAGGAATGAAATTGTCTTATTACTATTTACAGCACCTCTTATCTGTCGCCGGAGTTCCCGAGTGGATTAAACTTACGCTATTAATTCTTCTAAAGCGAATTGAAAATTTGACTCTTAGTAGAAAAATATCTTTCTGTTATTACTTAAAATGTATTTATTTTTTAGATTTTTATATTTTATTCTATTTATATATAAACGAAAACAATATATTTACTGAAAATGAGTTTCAATGTACTCCGTTGAGTAAATTTGAATTCATTTATTATTATTTATAAGTAATCGTTATTAGAATATGTTATTTTTAGTACAGTGACGATCACACTAAAACTATTCTAAAAGGCTATAATTATAATTGTTATTTGTAAACGTAATGTGAAATGATTATTATTATTTTATTATATTAGGTTTTAAAATCATATTTCTATCAAAAAACACATTACATTTTTAGGATGTTTAGGATACTCGAATAACGTTACAATCATAGGTGTATTTGCACTAAAGTAAGCTATGTAAAATATATATAATATTCCAAGTTTCATCCCATGTCTAGAGATGGAAATTTGGAAGTTCAAGCCATTCTAAAGCTGTGCGACATGAATTAACAATAGCAACCGCTTATTAAGCTTTAGACAATGAAGACCTTGCTGAGATAAAACCGACTTTGCCTTAGCATTCACAATGAACTTTATGTAAAGACAAATACAAGTTGAAAGGAAAGTTTCTTCTTCACAAACTGGAAAAACGATAATTTTCGAATAAAAATCATTTCATTCAAACAAAATTCAAGTTCGAACTGCTAAAAGCTAACCGTGAAAAATTTTCTATCATAACAATTTCATCACCTAATCTGATTATTTTATTACTCTTTGAGAATAAGTTTACTTAAAGTTCAGTCTTTAATTTTATGTAAAAGTGGGTTAGATGTAGGTGAAAAAGACTATAAGCAGAGGAATTGTGTCAAACGCGGGCAGTTGCCTGAAGGCAATTACTTAAATAAAATATAATGTCACACATTTAAAAGTCTATTTCCTCTATAAAATTACTTCGTGCAAACCGACGAGGTTTTCAATATGCTGCGACAGTAAAAGAATATAACTGTAGATTAAAATCACGGAATAAAAGGCTATGATATAACTAAAGCTATTGCTGAGAGCACTAAAGTTGATCGACGAACTGGCTCTGTAACATGGCATTTCGCCTTGTTAGCCTGTGATGGTACATCGAGCTAAAGAACCTACAGCTGACATGTCGCTCGAGCAGGCAGGCAGGCAGGTCGCCGCATATAGGGCTATTACGCACTATTGGATTCAGGATTTTAATTAACTCTATGTTAGCGGGATTGTTAGTTAAAGTCCACAATTACAGGTGGATTGGCAATTGTGTTGAATTGATGTACGACAAATGTTATTTTGTCTACTAATTGCTGTTTGTGTTCCTACCTCACGCTCCTCGATCCGTCAACGCTATCGGAGGACTAAGAACGCTGCCCTAAGCTTTTAATGAACAGCAACGTTAATAACAACCTCCGTTACGTAGCAATCTTAGTGATGAATAAGCGATTTAAGTAAAAAATATAAACAATCAACATTATGAACAAATATTCATTATAATCTATAATTTAAGGGAACTTTTAGCTGTCGCACTATACGAATAACTTGTATGTATAAAACTTTGACAGATTATTCACTCTATTTCAAAACAAACATGTAGTTCTGTTTGCTGTATGACCGTGATGGTTTATTACGGCGTTTACAAGAGTGGACGGACAGTCAGACTAATGAACTTTTGTAGAGTTTCCCATGTAACTACTACCGCTCGTAGAACTGGGTAACTGACAGCGATTGCTCTCCGTACCCACATATTATTCACTGCGGGTGCCGAGATAAGACGCCTCGGCAGCTTATGCAGCAGTTATTCGCTAATTAATTCTAGTCCTTCACTCGTATATGGGATACCTCAGCACTAATGTTGCAGCTCCGTCACTATAATCTCTGGCGCACGGCCAGCCTGTCTTAAGCAGTCATGAGCGTTAATACTCAATGAGGCTAAGCCTATCATTCAAAGTTCTATTGCTTAATAGTAACATAACTATCACATTAAGTAACGCTACGTGTCGTAAATATTCAACAGTGAACGGTAATTGTTAATGTTCAAGAATAATTCCAAGTAACTATATGTGGAGTTATTCTTGAATCGTAGAATGATTAAATCGGCGAGATTAGGAATAATAATAGGTCTATACTCATATATATGAGTATAGACCTATTATTAGTATATAAATGTAAAAAAATAACCTTTATCTGGGAAGTACACTCAATTTTACCTTTTTAGTTTACATGATGTGGAAAATGGGATAAGTTAATGTAAGAATAAGTTGTTTAAAAAAACCCACACATTTCTTTGTGCAGAATACTGTGTGAAGCTATTTTTTATTAATTTTAAATAGGGATTAACGCGGGAAAAACCATAATTGTCGTCCGTGCGTTTCTGGATAGACATGAAATAACAAAACTTTTTCTATCAAATTTTACAATTTTTGGTAGCAAATCAAATAAAATCCCAATAAATTAAAATTACGTTTTATTTAGTGTATTTACAATAGTACTTACAGATATAACCGTGCTAAAATATACAACGATTTGTTTTTAAATACATTTCAATAACATTAAATAAAAAAAGCAGGCGAAGCCGCATAGGGGACATTAATGTCTTATATTTTTTTAACAAAATGATATAACTAAGCTAAATTTAATTTTAAAGTGTACCTAGGACAGGTTTTTATGAACATTGAAAAAAAAGGCATACTTACTTAACCTCTAAAACAATATGGTATTTTGAGGCAACAGTAAACATTATCCTAATTTAAGAATACTTAGCGAAAATATTATCACTTTCTTATTACCTTACCTTAATACTCACATCAGCCGACGCCACGAGAATGCACTTTAATATTCCCCAAGATTCCTTACGATGTAACGGTTAATGTTCACGTGTCCGCTTCATTTTTCTTCTAACACGCTTACCTATCTTCTTGATATCAGTCAAAATTGAAACGCTTCTCACGTGTTCACCTAAAGCAGCGTACTTACACACTGCAGTGAAAATATAGAACGATATTACTAAGAGACACTACTTTGTAGAAAATGCAGCTTTGGTTATAAAAGCCATTTTTGAATGTTGCTTTTTTTGTTTGTGGAACGTACCTTTGCGCTTTTGGTAATTTCTCTTTATATTTGCTACGTAATAGAAGAATATTTTAGTTATTCTGTATTCTTCTTTTGCGGCTTTAAGCTTTAGGTAAAAAAAATATTTACAGTTTATTACGCCGATTATCTATTTACTGACTTTAGTATTATTGTTTTAGTTACCTTTAATTTTTTTTCGACTAGAAAGATTGTGAGTATGGATGTTTGTTCCACTTTCATATAAAAACCACAGGACACATTTAGATGAAACATTACAGTCATAGAACGAAGCGAAAATTAACTCAGTTACATTTAGAGCATAATATAAATGCTTGCTGTTGTGTGAAACACATCCTGCCGTACTGCGCGGTCACATTACTCTGTGAGATCATCGTGAGACTCGTGCTGTCTCTTCGAAAATTGGCATTTTACCCATATTTTTATAATATTATCACTATTATTGGAATTATTGCTTTCATATCCTTAGTTCTTGACTATATTTGTTTTTAGGAATAAAGGAAATATATAAAAACTGAGTAGACTATAATATAAAAATAATATTTAGTTCACAAAAACTTTTAATGTTAACAGAACTATTTATAGCTTTATTATTATCTTCTGAAGTTTAGCAGGTTCAGACATTCGTTTCATTGCTCTGAAATAAAACAAGAAGAACTTTTGTAAACAAATTGTGGAAATAAATGGATCCTTTTCAATGGCGGTTAAAAATCGTTAGTTAAAATGTATGTGACCGGAGCAATACATATGAATGTGGTCAGAATCTAAACTGGGATAAATCACGGAGCACGCGTTACGCTCATAACTCTTCGGCTTCGGACCGCGTGACATTAGCGCGGTCTTGTCCCCTAGCACGGAATATTCACTTCTGGAATAGAAATAATTGATTATAAATTTTCCTAAACAATCAAAATATTTTTTATCATTTAAACTTTTTTTTGACAAAAAAAAATATAATTATTCCTTCTCCTAAATAGTTAACAAGCGCTTAGCTTGTAATCATCAAAGCACTTCAGCAACAGCAAATGAGACATTATACGAATACCGTCTGCCTCGCTGAGGAAATACATTTAGTTAAAGAGACACTACGCTATACAGATAATTTTATAAAATCTCACAATTTACCAGCCGTGAATTTGTAATAAAATATACAATTTTATTATGTAACAGCTAGTACTAGGCAGGTGATCAAACTTTCTTCAAAAGATCTTTCTTACTATTTTTAAAATAAGTTATAGTATATCCTCTTTTAGTTAACATTATTTTTAGTTAATATTAAACCTTTGAAATATTAAAATTCAGTCCTGCGATTGCAAGAGGTTATCAGTGGGTCCTAATTTAATTCAATATCCCCGCCTTGTCGACCCTTTCCCGACAAAGCGTAAACGACTCTATGCAAAAATCTCTAACTGCGCGTATTAATGTGGCTCGCTATAAAGCCGTTTGTTTTCTTATGTTTTTCGCTTATTAGCTTTTTCATTTACATATAACAAGTTAATTATGCGTTACCGTGGCCTATTATGTACAAAGAATAAAGGAATAATGAGAATGTTGCTTCTTAATCTATTGTTTACATTATACTTGGAAGATAAAAAAGAAAACATTAGAAAAAAATATTCGTTAAAAATAAGAACCCGCCTAGGTTATCTCATGTTGCGGTAAAATATTATTAAGAAAAAACGTATTAATTTGATTATTAATTATGTAGAATAAATAATTAATTTTTAAAATGTTCTAAGTCCAAAACAATGTAAGTTAAAAATATATAAAACGAAAGAATATTTAAAAATATTTAAAGATTAATTGAAAAGTAAGTAGCTAATAAATGGAAATAGAATATTAGAGATTGACCTGTTTGCTCTCGGTGAGAAACTCTGAAATGCAATTGTTTTTATTTATTTTTTAATCGAGATACAATGTGAAGCTGAAAAAAGATGCTTTAGATCGTGAAAATATATTGCGTAAAAATAAATTATAATTATTCTGTATATGTAAAAGGACCCCTTTGCGCGGTATTGTTAAATAACAATATAAGGTCCTATGTAGTTTCTAAGTAACTTAATGAGGAAGGAAAACACCCAAAATGTTAATGGAATGAGCCCTAACCGAAGTGGAAGGCGTCCATTTATAGGCGGATTGATGTTTATGCATACTAAGTACTAACGGACGGGTAAAAAGCTTTTCCATTATTATGTCAAAATCTACTTTCTTAAAACCTCTAAAGGCTCTTAGATATACAAAGTATTGCCAATATCAAGATAAATATATCTACAAGTACAAGGAAATACATTTTCTTATAGGTGTGTAGGTTTGAGCTATTAATAGTGTAACATTTTTATGCGCTTTTAGTCTTTTTGTTTTCTCGAATGATTTATAAATTAATTTCAAATAAAAACAAAATTTGCTTGAAAAATAACAATATATTTTACATAAGCACAATAAATAATGTACTAGATTAATATTTACCAAACATGTTACTTCCTTTATAGTGTCAAAGTGTTTTTATAACAGGCATAAAGTCTGCCTTTTATGAAACAGCAACCAAAGCCACACAACCACACTTTGAGTTATAAAAGAACTTACTTTTAATATTATTTTGACTTGACATAGTTGTAGATAACAAATGTAACGGCGGATATGTCTAAAATTACAAAACATATTTTTTTAACTTCAGTTCCAGTGAAAAAGCCTAATAGCGACGCGAGATAAGAATACAACAAAGGTTTATCAGTTTCTCACTGCAGACACGTACTTATAAAGCGCGACTTGGCTTAGGCTTATCTGTCAACAAGATACCTGAAATGGGCACCTGCAGAGAGGTAACTGGAAACAAGGCGTGAGATGGTTTCCGAGCGCGCGCTGATAAATCCGCGATAATGCCTCCAAAGGTTTCTGCGCTGTTGCGTGGTATTTTGGACAGGCATATTGTAAATATTGTACTTTCTTAACACAAGAAATACATTTTAATCTCATGAGACTACTGTCATATGATTAATAATAATTATTATTTCTTACGAGTGACCTAAGGACCTCTATTTATAAATTTCGTTTTATTTGGACGCTTCTATTCATGCTTCAAAGCTTTCGCTTAAAAAATTAATTTTTAACAAAAAAAAACCGACTTTAAACAACGAACTAAAAAGTAAAAAATAATTTTGTGAAGATTTTATAATTGTGAAGTCGGTATAACTGCCCGCGCTCCGGGATGTCAATGATGATACTCTTGCCAATGTTCTGTGGTTCATTTTTAAGACATCGTGATTGGTGGCGAAATTCTATATTAGACAAGAGTCAACAAAAACTATAGCTAAGTCATATTTTTTATAACGATCGCGTAAGCACATAAGTACTGACATAATTTTATTGTTGCTATTCAGTATAAATATTATAGAAAAAAATACAATACATATAAGAAAATATTTTGCTAACATCTATCTTTTATGGCACCCTAATAATATTATTACTATTTTTATAGAAACAGAAAGTGTCGTTTCGTGGCTCCTTCCAATATATTATTGTTGAAGTGTGACCATAAAACAAAAGAACAGTAAAACAGTATCTAATGGACGAATACGCTAATCCTATTAGTCTCGAGATATACTCGGCTTGGCGACGAATAATGGATTGCCTTATTTTATTTGAAACTAATCTTCTGATCTTTAACATTATCGTCTCTGACGACCGGACGTAGGGACCCTTATGTTCAAGATCAACATTCACATTACATATATAATTCATTGGCTTTAATCAATTTCAATAAACATTTACTTTTACTTTCCTCGAGTGGGGGGAACCCACAACAAATCGATTTTGCAGCACACTGTGTGCCCTTTCGCCACAACTGACATCTGTCACTGTCACTTATATCATCATACCGATAAGTACAGTACTTAATTTTTTTCGGCGTGATAATGTAAGCAACGCGACCAAAATGTTAAGACACTCTGTTTCAAATTCTCGCTTTGTTTTTGGAGGCAATATGTGCTAAATTTGGCGGAACTCAACGCCGTATTTTGTCTACCAGAGCGGAGAAATGGATATAATTTAAATAGATAAAAAATAATTTATATGTAATCGCGGAAGCCTCAAATTTATATATTACGTTTTTTTAATTAACAGCAAAGAGTTTTTTATAGTTTAATTTGTAACATATAAACTTGAAGTATTTGAATTCCAACCCTACAAAGTTAAGTCCACTGACACCCGTAACGAGACTCCCGGAGGACTTAGATCTTCCAAACTCCGGTTCAACAGCTTTGGGCAGTTTCCTTAACGAATTCAGCATATTTTTGAGATATCTCTTGAAATCACTAATATTTATATACTTATAATAATGAGGTATAGGCGTTTTTCTGAATGCAGAGGTATTCTTAGCAAGTTATTCTTAATCTTGAATGTTTAAAACGAATTTTTATTTAACTTTTTTTTTTCAGGACTATAAAATTCTATATTTCACAAACACGTATGCCCGCTGACGTGACAAAGTTATTGTTGATAAAATATACGTAACAATTTTAATAATTCATCTCGTTTATCAGAATGTGAAATGCATATAGGTAAACAAAATGATATGTTTACAAAGCTCTGATAACCTTCCCCGTGATTTATTACCATTGATTAATATTGATAGTATCGAGCGTCATATCCCCGTGTTATAGGCGATCCATAAAAATCTCGTCTTCTAATGAATGTGACATAAATCATTGAATATTAATGACACGTATGACGAGCTCTATATGAACGGGCCGACTTGCAATATTCGCGCGTGATCATCGAGGGTTTATCATTAGATTTTAATACTCCGTTCTCTTTATTCTCAATTTCATACTAATATGATTCTAGTCATATTCTTTTAATGTATGTATCCATGCTACGATAATTTTAGTTATTATACAGTTTATAATGGTTGTTAAACATTGCAGTATGGAAATTAAGTTTATAAAAATATTTATAATAAAATACCTAGCAGATGCCTGTTTATATAAAAAGTTATTTTTAAAAATAGATTATGCATGATTCTTATGTACATTAAAAAAATGAAATTGCGTAAAAAAAATATTAATACATAATAAATAATTATTATCAAACTTCAGAACATATTAGCTTTTCATACTAGCATTTGTAAATTATTACTCTATATATTGCACACTTCATATTAAATAATCCCTAGATTAAAGTATGTAGAACTAGAACAAAGTGAGTCAAGTGATATATGAAGGTCGTGATTTGCCCGCGATACTGAAATTATGTCACCAGGCCTTTTCTTTAGGATTAAACGATAATTTTCATTTTTGAGTTAATAGTGTCTGAATATTATTACTATTATAATTCAACATACTCCGACTTAACAGAGATTCACTTGTAATATTAGTTTGTAACTAACCGTAACTTTGCTAAGTTTCAATATTCTGATAGTTTCTTCTCTCCAATACAAACACAAATTTACTCAAAGTTTACCTCTCTTCACAAATCGTCTTATATAGTTAACTGAGTAACTGAACATGAAATTATCATATTCTTGTTATATTGGATATTAATTTTAATTGATATTTTGCCATTTATAATGCTTATAATATCTATTACTCATTATTTGAAACTCTGAGACAATACAGGCGCAATAGGAAAGTGCCTGACTGTAAGGACAGTTCTTGTTGATGGTAATACAAAGTGAACGTAGAGTTCCGCCACTCGATAAGTAAGGTTACTATAAGTATTTTACTTTGAATTATTTTGACTAATTTCTGCCAACCCTGCTATATGTGGGCGTTTGCTATAAAATATATAGTGTGACAGATTCCTTAAAAAAAAATATAAACTTTCGGCCACGATAATAATCCTATATCTTATAAAACAAAGTCGCTTTTCGCGTCTGTCTGTTGTTTCTAACTCTTCTTCTTCTAAACCACCCAACGGATTTTAAAGCGGTTTTAACCATTAGGTCGAGTATTTTTCGTAGAAGGTTTATATATAGTTTATTATTTGTACATTCTTATGTAAATTAACATAAATACGATAAATGTGTATAAAGTCCTACCCGTTGAGACACTTTCGCGCATGCGCTGCTTTAATGGTAAGTACTACATGAAAAAATGTACTGGAGTATTGTTCCTCTTAATAAGATCTATAAAAAAGTCCGCGACGGCATATTCGTATCTTTTAAGAATAACGTGTAGTGATCATTTTTCTGTCTATAAATAATAATTTCAATATATTTTTTATTGTGAGTCATATTTTTCCATAATGGTATTAATCCTTATCCTTTAAAATACTTTATTAATTTTCTACGTTAAACGAAGATAAAATTAGCTTTTCACAATATTTCGAAATTGCTAATAGTTTTAGAGAAATCGCATTTAATTGTTGACACATCCCGCCGTTGACACATCAGCTGTATGTTACTAAAGTTTCACTTATCCCTTACTCTCAGCATATAAATAAGTATATTAGTTACGTTGGCCATTTAATGTAGATCAAAACTGTCTTTTACTGTTTTTCATTTTAATAAGTACTTTAGAAGTTGTTACAATATCAAAAAATCCTTGCTGCGAAACGGCTCCCTACTCGCCATGCGTCCGCCGCGCCCGCCTGCCTTACACGCATCGGTGGTTCAGTGGTAGAATGCTCGCCTGCCACGCGGGCGACCCGGGTTCGATTCCCGGCCGATGCATTCTTTTTAATTTTCCTCACAGGCAGCCACGTAGTGCTTGCTTTTCATCAGGGGCAGAATACCCTCTTCAGCATTAACCACAAGCTCGAAAAAAAAACCCGCCTGCCTCTATAGTAACGAAGATTTAGATGCGTTTGCACGTATTGGATAATTGGAGTTAAATATATTATTTCAGCTCGATATATTTGGTTTCATATTTTTTGTAGTAGTTATTAGTAGGTAGTTAAACTTTCTAATAGTGGATTTACTTTTTTAAAAAAAATACTAATTAAAATTAAAACTATTTATTACGTCCGATCGATTTGGAGATCAAGACAACAATAATAATTCAAGTTAAAAATATTTGTATTGCTAAAGTTATAATGTATTGCGAAATTTTAAAGGTGCTTATAACAATACTGAGAATACCCCGGTGGTCTCGCTGAGCCAGCGGAATAATCTCGCTTAACCTAATACGGAGGGTTTGGGTGAGTGCATAACTCCTCCCTCCCCAAGTGCGAAATTATCGGGTTGTTCATTTTTAATAACTTTCCGATGATTTCGCGAACAATTTATATGTAAGATTTTACAACGAAAAACATAAAGTAAAAATGAGAGTATACATAAAAGAAATAAAAATATAAAGATGTAAATTAAAATTTCACTGACTCTAGGATGTCTCTCACTGTTAATGATTTCACTATCACTGAAAACACTTTGCTTTAGTATCGCTGACATATATTTTACTTCATCCAAATTGATTCCTCTCATATTGAGTACGCGTGTACTGGATAATACAGGGGCTCTAGCCATAGGCAGCTGTGGCAAAACTAAATCTTGCTTGGTTCCCACGAGATCACTCTCTATGAGGTTGACATGACTACGAATCTTTATATTCTTTACCTCAACATTACATGGTTCGTCTAAGGTCATTACATAAGTCCCAATAATAGAATACTTATTGACATCCCCATTACAGGTTTGAGTTAGGGTGTTTCTAAATTTTGAAAATAGTATCCAACTTGTAGATGTGATTCTTTGGACCCTTATATTCTCTATGTCAATCTCTCTTTGTTCACATTGTGTTAAGTTATCTTCGAATTTTAAGAGCTGCTCGATACAAGTTATCTCAGGATAAAGAGTTTGATGATCTTCGTTACACAAGAATTGTTCTCCAGCAGCAAGTGACCGGCATGGTTTTAGGATCGGTAAGTATTTCGTACCCTTTGCCAAGAGGTAGGGATATTTAGGGATAATGGAAAATGTTTTATTTTCTGATTTACGAAATATAGGTAAGGAATATAATTTATAATAATTATAAGTAATGTTATCCGTAATTGGAATCTCCATTATAAACGTAATCTGGTTTTGCTTAATATATGATTTAATATTGATTGTTTCCTCTAGTTTTACCAAATTTTCCGCACTCGGCGTATATACTAAATTTTCAGTTTGAGATATTAAAACTAAATGTTGTAATAGTTCAGTAGAATTAATAATACTTTGATGTAATATGGATATTTTACTGAAAGCTAATGCAGTCTCTATTTCTCCTAACTTAATGAATATAGTACGAAAGTTACTTACGAACAAATTAAGAAGACTTACTATATATGTGGTATACACTAAATGATTATCCTTAGAAACTAACTCCTTGATCATAGATTCAACAATTTTCAAACGCTCATTTAATACAAAAGAATTTTGATTCAAAACTTCAGTAGTATTTATAAAACTATCAAGCATTTTAGATATTAAAGTAAATTTGTTCCTCATTGTAGTTTGATCATTTGCGAGCTGAGAAATGATTTTTTCATATCTTACAGCGTCATTATAGTCTAAATTCCCAGTAATAATTTTAATAAGAGAACCCAATGGATTGAAAAGGCCTCTCTTGAAACGTTTTTGTGGAACTAGCTGTTCATATTTCTGTACGGTGATGTCGCGAATATATTCAACGTGAAATCTTGCAACTTGGAAATCACGTAAGTAAGAAATATTTTTATTAATTAAATTGTTAAATTCATTGTATTTATTTATAACAAAATTTAAATAATCATATATTTTATTTAAATTTAAAACCTTAATTATAGTCCAGTAATCTGTTTGAAGATACGCCTGACCTTCTTTTACAGGATACACACCTGGATTATTTTCAAGAGATTGCAGATGAAGGGCCAGCACAGATCCCATTATCATCAGTATCAGCAAACACCACCTGCGGAGGGCGTTTTATATTTTTAACGGGAACTTTAGATTTTCTTTGACCAATTTGTATCGGTATAACATTATTTAAATCCTTTCCTATAATTTTGGCCTTATGATATCGCGGTTTATCCTTGCTTTTCCGTTTATTAACGTCTTTTGTAAATATAATTTTTCCTAATGGAAGATTTATTTCACCTTCACCACCTCTACTTTCCTTTACCTTCTGCTTAATTTCAATCATTTTTTCGGCTAAGTGTTTATATAATACTTTTAAACGTTTTGCATGATCTTTAACCAATTGCTGTATGTATTGTTTCTCTAAATCTACCTCAAATAAACTACTTGAATCCGTATGACCAAATACTACTTCGAAAGGGGTTAGACCTGTGACAGAATGGATAGAACTATTATAGGCAATAATGGAATACATCATCACTGATGCTGCATCCGTGCATTTCTCTTCGTATTTCGCGCATCTATAAATTTCATTAATAGTAGAATGTAAACGCTCAATCAATCCCATCGAATTAGAGTTGTTAGGGGAGCCGATATGGATTTCGATTTTATGTAAACTCAAAAATTCTTTCATTAATTCATTATTAAATTCGCTACCAGGATCGGAACTAATCTTTTTAGGGGTACCATAAAATGAAAAATATTTCATAAGTGCACGAACTACTTCCGCGGTTGATCTATTATCTATTGAAATGGCTTGACCCAATTTACTAAATGCATCTATAATAGTCAAATAGTAATTTCCTTCTATCTGAAAAAGATCAATGAATAACTCTTGAAACGGGGCGTCTTGTGTTTGAGTCAACTGTAAAACAGGTTTAAAAGGTTTTCTATCGTATTTCATTTTACAGCATGTTTCACAAGCGTTAATAATGGCTGAAATGATTTCTTGCATATTGTGCCAAAAATAATTCCTACGTATACTTGCTAGAGTTTCCTTAATACCGCGGTGACATGTTTTACCTTGGTGATGTTTTAATACGATAGCTTTTTGTTCTTTTTCATTTTCTATAAAAATTACTCGCTCTGTACATTCGAATAATAGAACGGTATCCTTCCTAAATAATTCTATGACAATACTAGTAAACTGTTTCCGATGTTCATTATTTTCAAAATAAATGAAATACTTGGTTTTTGGTTTAATATACTCCTTTAAAAATTGTTTAACTAAATCTCTATTATAAGTGGGTAAAAATACTTCTAACACCTTTTGCTTTTCACGTGAAAGATCGCGAACTTGTATTTCATTCTTAAACCATGTATATACTAGAATTTGATTTGGCTTTGTGTCTATTGCTTCGTGTAATATTGGTATACCTGACGATTCTACGATATTAGCGGAATGAACCGTGTCTGTTTTGGATGTTTCAGACGGTGACCTAACCGGATAGTCACATGTCCTAGGTGAACTCGGCACTGATAAAGTTTCGGAATCGGAAAGGGTTATAGGTTTTTCCCTAGAACTACATTCTGATATAGACATTGTACTAGAGTAATTGCGTTGCCGTAGCCCTTTCTCTTTCTTATCAAAATTTACTATCATAGAGTCTTTTTCATCGTCTGAATGTGTGGCATTTACTTTAATTCTTGACAAAGCGTCCGCATTTAAATTTTGGTTTCCCTTTTTATAAACTATTTCGTAATCGTAGTCCTGAAGTCGAAGGCGCCAACGAGTAAGTTTACTACTTGTATCTTTTTGTGAGTTCAGCCATGATAAAGGCTTATGATCGGTGTATATCATGAATTTCTTACCGTAAAGATATGGCCTAAAATGTTTTATAGCCCAAACAATAGCAAGACATTCGCGTTCTATTGTACTATATCGAGATTCCGTGTCACTTAAGGTACGACTAGCATACGCGATTGGTTTATCGCTACCAATGGGACCCTGGGATAGAACTGCTCCTAACGCGACATTAGAAGCATCAGTAGTCAAAATAAAAGTTTTATCAAAATCAGGATACTGCAAGAGGGGTGCATTTGTTAAAAGTTCCTTACATTTGTTGAATGCATCCATATAATTTTTATCTAAGACAATTTTATTTCGTTTTTTTAAGCAAGACGTTAATGGTTTTGTAACATGAGCAAAATCTTTAATGAACCGCCTATAATATCCAATGAGACCTAAAAACGA
The DNA here is from genome assembly GCA_016802625.1 of Heliconius numata. Classification (NCBI taxonomy): domain Eukaryota; kingdom Metazoa; phylum Arthropoda; class Insecta; order Lepidoptera; family Nymphalidae; genus Heliconius; species Heliconius numata. The sequence goes on from JAEBDU010013093.1 coordinate 573,465, forward strand.
TTTTATTTCAGTTGTCGTCTTAGGTATTGGGTAATTTAATACGGCAGTAATTTTATCGTCATTTGGTTTAAGACCGTCTTTTGTTATTGTATGTCCAAGGTAAATTACTTCTTTTCGTAGAAATTCCGATTTATCTAGTTGGATTTTTAAATTCGTCTGTCTAAGTCGGTCAAAAATGGTTCTTAATTTTTGAATATGTTCATCTAGGCTAGCTGAAAATATAATCACATCATCTAAATAGACCATACAATGTATTCCCTGTAACCCTCTTAATATACTATCCATAGCCCTTTGGAATGTTGCTGGGGCTGTTTTTAAGCCAAACGGCATTCTAAGGAATTCATAATGGCCATGTTGCGTACTAAAAGCCGTTTTCTTTATGTCTTGCTCGTCTACCTCTATCTGATGGTAACCGCTTGCCAAGTCAAGCGTAGTGAAGTATAAACTTTTGCCAAGTTTGTCCAGTAGGTCAGTAATATTAGGTAATGGGTAACGATCGTCAACAGTCACTTCATTAAGACGTCGATAATCGACTACCATACGCCATTTTACTAAACCTGATGCATCACGCTTTTTGGGAACTAAATGAACAGGTGCATTCCACGGGGAATGTGATTCTCTTATTACATTATCTTGGAGTAATTTTTCAACTTGTCTATTAATTTCGTCTGCTTGCGCAGGAGCTTGCCTATATGGTCTTATAAAAATAGGATCTTCACTCTTAGTACGGATTTTATGTTTAACTTCGTTGGTAAAACTTAAGGGTAGTTCATCACAATAAAATATATCCCTATATTCGTGACATAATTCTAGTATTCTAGTACGTTCAGTTTCGTTAGTGTGGTCTAATCTAAGTTTTTTTAAATTTTGTTTCAATATTTCGTCGGTGTCAGTCATTGTTTCGTTATTATTTTGTATGAAGTTACATTCTGAAATATTAATACTCGATGTTTTAAATGCTTTGCTAATAGCCAAAGTCATAGGTCTATCTAAAGTGTTTTGAATTATTGTTGATGCATATCCATTAATACAATTTACTAATGCAGAAGGCATCCGTATACCAGGTGTAAACTCTTTAAATTCAATTACTGCTTCTCCCGTGTGTAAATCAGTAGGGATCTTTACTCGTTGCTCACACCGAGGTTGTAAATGAACGAGATAATTCAAATTATTAATTATAGGAATGTCAGTGGTCTTAGTTCTCAGTAATAAATGTTTGAGGTCAATAATTGCGTCCAATTGTTTAAGTAAATCGTTTCCAATAAGTCCGTCATAGCGTTCATCTACATCATATAAATGAAATTTATGATAATCTATAGTATTAAAAGTCGGAAATAAGGGAATTTCAATAATTTCTTTGTGTAGGCTAGAAGCATGTGTGCTAATAACTTTAAAAGGTTCATATTTAATAAAATTCGGAAAATATTGGTAAGCAATGCGGGGGCTAATAAATGAGCGAGTGCTGCCAGTATCAATCATTAATTTTGCATTAATTTCTGGAATAAAAATATGAGGTAATTTAAGATTCGGGTCACAATTTAATTCTATGATTTCTTCTTTTGCGAGGCTTCTGTTTGAAAATTTTCCTCGTCTGGTGGAGTTACAATATAATTGTCTATTTCGTCAATAGGTGCATAAGGCACGTCCTCAACATACGGTTCGTAATTCATATAGTCATAAGGATCATAATCGTAGTAATAGTCGTATTCCAAATTTTCATTTTGTAAATCAGTTTCATTTAACCTAAAACCTTGTTGCGCTATTTGAGGTCGTGGGGGTGCCGTTCTCATAGATATGTCAGTTGATTCTAAGCGGTTATTCTGAGGTGGTCTTTGGCCAAACTGTTGTGGTGTCATAGTAGGATTTTGGGGATGCTTATACCCAAATTGCGGATTTTGGGGTGGCCTATACCCGAATTGTGGATTTTGGGGAGGCCTATACCCGAATTGTGGATTTTGGGGAGGCCTATATCCGAATTGTGGATTTTGGGGAGGCCTATACCCGAACGGTTGAGGCTTTAGTAATGTTTGCTGCGGTTTATATTCAACTTTTGGTTGTTGTGTAAATTGAGGTCTAATAGTATGGATTCCAAAATTAAATTTTTGCTGAGGGGTAAGATTATTTTGTATAAATGACGACCCTGCGACGTTAGGTGTTGGCCTCGGTGCCGTTGAATTATTAAGAATGCGATTACGAAGTTGATATTGTTCATGAAAATTAACCTCCTCTAAAACTATTGATAGAGCTTGTTCTAATGTACTAGGTGATTTAAGTCTCACAATACGCACCATATTTTCTGGTAAATTATAGAGAAAAACATTTAAGGCTGTGTGGTTATAAATAGCAATTTTCGCATTTTTAACTTCTTCATCTGCCGATAAATTTACTTTAGATATTAACAGGGACCGAATATTTTGTATTCTGTTACAAAACTCTAAATAACTTTCCCCTGATTTAATTTTACATGATTCGAGAGAAATTTTTATACATTCTTCGCTACGTGGGTCACCAAAATGTTGTTCCAATAATTCTTTTAAGTCAGGCCAAGTCTCTATATCCTCACGCTCAGATAACAACGCGGCGGCATCATCTATTAATCTACTAGTTATAGCATGTAAAATATAAATATTCTGCTGCTGATGACCACGAAATTTATTTATAATGTACTCACATTTTCTAAAGAATAAATTTAATATTCTTTTGTCGCCACCGAAAAGAGGAATTAGTCGTAACATTTCATTGGGTATTGGTACTACGCTATTTGACGCTAAAGGAATTTCTCGCGATTGTTCCATTTTGTAGAGTAAAAATTAATAGAGAGCTCTGAAGTTTCAAATCAATTACAATTATTTTTAACTAATTTAACACACACAAAAATATAAAATATATCAAAAACACATATAACAATTAAAAATAGCACACAGTAAATTAAAAATAGTAGGAAAATAAAACACAATAAAATTATTATTATTTTTTTTTTTATTTCATAATACATAAAAACAATTACGATCGATTTTTAGATCATTAATTATTAAAATTTTAATAATATTACTTCTAGACGTTAATTAGTCTATGGAGATACTTTTCTTAGAACTACAGGTTTAATAGAGTTTTATATTAAAACCAGATACGTTATAATGCGAGACGTTCAATCCCAAAATAACGCCACTTATATTTATTGTAAATCTCAAATAGAATGTGGGAATATAAGAAAAAGGAAGGCAAAGAGTTTTACTCACCGACCGATCGCTGATCCCATCTTCTTGTTCAACTTATTTCTTTGGTTCGTGGATAGCCTAAGTCTATTCGCACTGTACTCGCGATTTTTGGGCGAATTTGGACACCCAAATCTACAAGACACGCAGACCTTTGATAGACTATCCTACCGGCTGCGCCAGTTAAACTTTCTAATAGTGGATTTACTTTTTTAAAAAAAATACTAATTAAAATTAAAACTATTTATTACGTCCGATCGATTTGGAGATCAAGACAACAATAATAATTCAAGTTAAAAATATTTGTATTGCTAAAGTTATAATGTATTGCGAAATTTTAAAGGTGCTTATAACAATACTGAGAATACCCCGGTGGTCTCGCTGAGCCAGCGGAATAATCTCGCTTAACCTAATACGGAGGGTTTGGGTGAGTGCATAACTAGGTAGGTTTTTGTTTATAATTTCTTCCGTTTAAAAATAGTCATTTAACTATCTAAAAATAGTCATTTAAATATATTTTAATAAGTACTTGAAAAGATTAGTAGCACAGATTTAAAATTACGGTACCTACTAAAAAATCCTTGCTGTGTAAAACAATTGGAAAATCCTTATTGAAACTACGAAAATGCGGGTTGCATTAGGGTTTAATTAATTTACACATTATCTCAAGTGTTTTGCAAACATACATTATATGAATAATCCAGTAGTAAAAGCGGGCGAAGCCGCAAGGGGGTCGCTAGTATTATATTAAAACTCACTGAAAATGTACAATCTCCACTATCACAAGTAATAGCACAAGTTAACATCTATAAATAATTTCACTTAATTCATATAGCGCACGATGAAAATTTTATCGTAATAGGTATGTACCGTGACGAAGCATCTCATCTTGACGCCGTTGCAAAAATTTGCAGTTTTTCTGGAAAATTCTATTAAAGAGAACAATGCTACGAACTGCTGTTACTGTCTTGAAATAAAGTCACGTACTAAAGACATGAGTGGATAGCAATTATCGTGAGATCTCAGATGTTGTTGAAAGTTACTTTAGAAGCATCAGTTAGTTATGAAATGTGTATTTTTATTATATACAGAACCAACGAGATAGATACTTAAAATTCAAATGTTTGATAACTCATACAAGATGCAAATGTTTTTTTTTATTATTTATACTATCGATAATAAGCTATATGTAATAAGCGGAGAGTAATTTAATTATGATGACAGACGTGGCGCAGAGGCACAAATGTCTTACTATAAACGGGATTGGCTGTGGGTTGGAACCTCACTAGAGGAAATAAAGTATTTAATATTTTGAGCCAATGAGCCAACATTGTGATGATAATGTCTCTGGTACTTAACGCGTTCTACGCGACGAAAGAATAATATCGTAGGCAGGATTGTGGGAAGTTTGCAGGCATATTTTAAATCTTATAATATTTCCACTATCACATTGTATAATTATAAGAGAGAAGTTAAATTATGTCATTTTTTGGCAAGAAAATAATTTAAATTTAAACCTGTCGCGTTCACAGTGTCGTGTTTACACGCTTGTAAAGAAGAATTCATTGTTAAGAAGAAGAATCATTATTGTTCTATTAATGTATATTTACTACACAATTAGATTTACTAATCTCATAAATCTCATAGTAATTCCATATACTATTAAATATAAATACTTTCTAAATAAGCAATTATTCTTAGATCCAGTTTGTCGTATATCAGTTAATCCCAGAGTATAAAGTGGGATTCAAAGTTCAAGTAACTTTAGCACATGGGTCGACTAAGCGGATTTTTTATGAGCATTCTTATCAGTAACGGCTGCGATAATACCGCCTTAAAGCGCACCTAAGAGAGTTTACGAGGTAAGAAATGTCTAATATTGGCGGACGATATCCGCGACTTTACTACATTAACACATATTAAAAACGACGTTAGTACTTTTAAACTGCTTTGATATCATTAAAATATTTGCTGAAGTTTACTTTGGACAGACATAATTTTCTTATTATATACTTAAACAAGTAAAAAGTATTTATATTATAAATTATAATAAGGAATGTCAGTGCGACCGAATATAAAAATATTGGTGACATATTTTTATTCTAACAATTTACAAATTTATAAATGATAAAAATTTATTTTTACCTTCAGGTTCAAAAATATCCCTTCAATATATCAACATGATATCAAAGATCATCACGGACACTGTTCGTAGCACATAGCTACGAACATAGTGACAAGGGTGCGGGTGACCCTGATTAATTCCTGTCAGGGATGAGCCCTTACAATATGAGCAAAATCTCTGAAACTACGTCTCCTCCGACGTTCTCGTATCCTTCTTAAATATCTTGTTATTCAATAGTAAATCCTATTCTGTCCCCGTTTTTATACGACGTCAAATATAAATATCGCAATACCATAGCGGAGTAGGTTACTTTAGGCGGCAGTTATCTATATACGAGTATATAAAAGGACTTGTCCTCACTGACTGAGGTAAGACGCACGCACAGCCGTAACCGCTGTGCGTAGAAACGTAAAATTTGAAAACATCCACTAAGAAGGGATTTTGAAAAATTTTAACCCTAAAGGGGTAAAATAGGGGTTCAAAGTTTGTATGGAAAAAAAATTAAATCGGCACCAATTTTTATAAAATTTTAAATTTAGATTTTTAAAAGTATTTAATTGAACACGTGTTTCATCGTTTTCTAGAATTCTCCCTCTAAGGGTGCAAATAAGGGGTTGAAAGTTTGTATGGAAAAATTCTTAAATCGCCACCGATTTTTATAAAACTTGATATATAGACTCTTAAAAATATTTAATTGAACATGTGTTTCATGGTTTTCTAGAATTCACCCCCTAAGAGTGCAAATAAGGGGTTGAAAGTTTGTATGGAAAAACCTATAAATCGCAACCGATTATTATAAAATTTGAAATTTAGACTCTTAAAAATATTTCATCGTTGTTCATGTTTCATGGGTTATTAGAATTCACCCCTAAATACGCAAGCGAAGCTGCGCGCGTCCGCTAGTAGTTATATAAAATATATTTAAATATATTGTACCTTCTTAGTGAAGCCTGATAAAACACTTTCACGCTATTTTTTGCAAAATTGGGAACTAGTGTTAAGGTAAAGTATAAATACTGAAAAAAAAATGTATTCATTACCAGTAGGTACGATCCAAGGAAGGATCAAAGGTAGTGTAAGAAATGATAATAATTTAAAAGAAATGTAGGAGAGATAGAGGTGAGAGCAAAAAGTCTAATAGCAAATTATGGTGGTGCCTATTTGAAAATTATGCACAAAGATAAGTAACACAAGTTGGCTCTTTAACTGCTGTTCGTTTATTTAAGTAGAGATGATTCATAATTCTGAGTAAATGCCATCCCAGTATGTTACATGTTGTATAGAACCTGCGATACAAACCAAACGTTAAAGTTCGCCCACAGTTATCATCATAAGTACCGTAGCTCGTGTGCTGTCATATACTAAATCAGACCGGCGGTGACCGAGAGCCTTTGTTCCGCCGCGGTCGAGCTAGGGGCGGACAATTGCTAAATCCTTTCAGTACAGTAGGTCGATCATAACGCTTGCTTATATAGAATGGCTTCTCGGCTATATGTGCACTACGGAAGTTTCAGAGACTCTAGATACATAAAGGATATCTTATTTAGTAATTCTTCTCATAACAAATGAAAACACCAAATTGACAATCGAACTTGTTCTTGTAAGACAATTGTCAGTGTGAGGGTATTTTACAGAAAATAAAATAATAATACCCACATAATTATTTATAAAAGAGGAAGGGAACGGCTATAAAAAGTGACGTTTTTGAAGGATTGAGTCAGTACGTCGTTATTCTGCCTGTCGTAAGGTGTAAAATTGTGACGGTGTCCAAATATTTAAAATCAGTGTCATTGTTGGAACTATGCGTTTTAAAACGTGTATAAGTGTAAAGTGTTATATAGAAACAGTGTTAAGCGTGCTGTGTAAAGTGTTAGAAGTGTGCATATTTTACATATGCAGAGGAACAATAAATTATGGTTATTAAGTATTTTCTTATACTTACCAACTGACATTTTTACATTCTATACGATGAAAGCATAACACAAATCCAAAGTAATTAAAACAAGTAGCGTAAAGAGACGTTATGTTAATTAGAAGCTGTAATCAATTATGTTTCAATTAAGAGAACATCGCCGCTATGTTACATTAGCTGGATAATTGGCTATGTTCTAATTAGAGAGACCACCGTGAAGAAACTTCCCTTAACGAAACAGAAAGTGAAGAGTAAGCGGTGTGTGAAAGGGACGCCACTAATCACACGCTCAAGTAGTGTTACCTTTTCATACAATAATTATATAAATGACGCTATCATAGTGCAGTTATCTGAAGAACACATATTATCTGTCTTTTAAAATCTGCAAAATAAGATTACTTAGACATCGAGATAAATGTATTATTTTTTCAAAAAAGTATACAAACAAACATTCGACAAGAAAGTTGCAAGTGTGCAATGTAATCATGACTTTCTTCCGTAAGTACCAAGTAGCAAAATACTGAAATGAAATAAACGTTGCGATGCGAAGATGAGGCAAATGATGGAGCGACTGTCATTTACGTTTGTAGGTCACGTGAAAAATATATCCACTGAGCTTGTTTACATTGATGTCGTAATCCGTACGTGCGTGAAAGTTTTCACGCTGTCGTGAACGCACGTATACGTGTTCGTAAAATCCTCTTATCGCACGGGCACATAAAGCTTCAAATTGAGATTTAACTATACTACATTCCGTTAAAAACTTACCGGAATATAACAATCAATGTACTCGTACAGTATGTCGACATTACGATAAATATTATGCTTTCAACAGCGGTTTTAACCCATATAGACCCGCCGTGCCCAAATGGGTACACCTACAATAGTACCCTTATTTTTTTTATATTTTTATTTTTATGCAGTTTATGTCTAGAATTGTAAAGATAAGTAGTATATCCTTAGGTTGTAGCCGTAAAATCCAATTAAAAATTTTTTACAATCGTTCATTTAGTGCCTTTTGTAAAGCTGTTTCACGAAATCTGTGAAGGCAAAATGTAAGTATATTTATTTTTAAATTTTTCTTCTAAATACATTTGTTTTGGTACAAAACATACTTAAGTACTTAGTATTCTATGTAACATAATTACATTTGATTAGAAAAGAAGAGTCATAATAGGACAAATTCAACTTTTACGATGCTGTCCCCAATTGGGGCCAATGGGCACATCAGAGGTCAATTTTTATGTTTTTATATGCATGTCCATCCAAAGTTCATAATGACTCTTAGGATATTTAGCGTTCGCAATGAATATAAGGGTCTTCAAGAAGCAATCGCAGTTGTAATTATTGAAGAAAAAGACTTCGGAGAGGTATATTTAGTTGTGCTGCCTCTAAAACCAGATGTGGTAATCGACGAAGAAGAAGATGTAGATATACAAAGCACTGCTAATCTGCCTGCTTACTAATAGAAGCATTTATCAACCTTTTGCTAAGAGACGTAGAGGAACCGTAATCTTGAGCAACCCCGTTGGTGTAAAAGTGATCCAACTACGACTAATATACAAGGTCGTCTTGAGAAATTTAAGAATTGTTAAAAGATGAAACTCAGCAGTAAAGGATATGAAAAGAAAAACCGAGCCGATTTGATTACTGCTTTTACCAAGTTAACTAAATTTTATTAGTGCGAAGGTTTTACAGTGTGGTATGGGAGGGGTTGATCAGGCTGATCAATCTTTTTACCTATATAGCATTGCTGTACGTGGCAAAAAATGGTGGTGGGTTTTATCCACACATACATAGGATCTTGCTGTTGCAAATTCGCGGCACCTGCACTTGCTAACTAATATAAACAGGATAGATTAGCTTGATTTTTTCGTTACATCGCTCGTCACGATTTAAGAGACGAAAACATCAACGTATTTATTCGACCAGCAGCTTCTGCAGTACCAAGTCTGCAGCACTACGGGGTAGACCACTACTCCCAAAAATTTTGCTAGCAACTGAGACGTGCAATGTGCCATAAAAAAAACGCGTTGATAGTGTAAAAAGTGTTATAAAACATTTCGTGTCGCAAAAATAGTTTCGAAAATTTAGATACTATATGTGCCCATTGGCCCCATTTAAGGACGGCATTTTTTTTATATTTAAATAAAAAAAAATTAAATTTTTTTTTACGTTTTTTATTTTCTTACATCGATATCTATCAATTATTACCGAAAAAACATTTGATTTACTGCTAGTTTGGCTATGGGTCTAAATGGGTTAATACGTTTTTTTTTAATCTGAAGCTTTGCTATGAACATTATATTGAAAATGGAAACATGAAAACGTCTTTTTGGGGACGAAACAAAAGTGGATAAATTAGTCTTTTATTATTCTTTAAAAATAATAACATAAAGCGTCGCTATTATTCGTAATCAGAATTCATCAAAACTCTTTCATAACCAAATTTATTTTAAAAAGCAACACGAAATGAAAATAATATTCAGCATTTCTATTATGGCATACAAAAACATGAACATTATGAAAACATGTCTACCGCTCGTAGACACTATTGACCTTCCAAGTCACCTGTTATCATCATAACACCACGTTCAAACTTCACGCATGTTTAATACACCGTGCACTGGTTGGTAAGACTTGTGTAAATTAACTACAAGTTCTGTTGTTTTAGGACTGATGAGCTATTTCGACCCGATACCTAGACATCGATACGCTCGTTGAATATGTAAACGAAATGTTTTACATTTTTTAATAAAATTACTACGTAAAAATATTTAAGAATTTTAAACATACTTACGTTCAAAATTTAAATCCACAATCATCATAGTCAAGCTAAAGTAAAGTTTTAAGCTAAATTTATACATGAATGTACTAAATCTTACTTTAAATGTAACTACTGAAAGTCGTAGGCGTAGTTACTAAATCTAGCTGTAGACATTGAGCCTGTGTTTGAACAGCGACCGAGGACGAGGTCTCAGTGTGGCTGAATCCATTTACCGTAGGTATATTATTTCATCTCTATTACTTCATTACTTCATATATATTTACATTTAGATAAAATAGGATTTTACATTTTTATGCTATTAATTTTGTAAAATAAATAATATATAAATAACATACTTACAATGATTGTCTCGAAATTATTTTCTGAAGCGATCGTGTTCTGAAAGAAAATATAATAACTCTTCAGTATGGATTATGTTTATAAAGACGGTCGGGTCTACTCGTAATTGATATAGTAAGTCGAAAACCCTTAACGTTGTGTGTATTTCTAAGACAAAATAGCTGAAAATCTTAGTCTATATAGCTATATATTACAATATAAATACGTAAACATTCTAAAAAACGTATAAATATTTTAGACCATAATTCACTAGGGCTATAAAAACCGTAGACACGTCTCAGAATGATTTTCTTTCCTCTCTCGGGATCAGCTTTGAAATATATTTACAAAACGGGAATCTTGATCCCTGCCTCGACCCATAAAACAAGTAGAAAGTACTATGGCGTTTGAATTTACGAATGCGATACGAATTATTGCTATAAAACCATATTTAAAACATAAAATAATCTGTTCCTATAGCAAAATAAGTTTTTTATTGAATTGACTAAACTTAAAAATACTAAATACTTAATTTAAATAAGTGATAGCTAACACTATTTAAAATGAAGTATCTTTTGGGAAATAAGTCTCTCATGTGAAATATGAAGTAAGTGTTACAGTCATAACTCTTTGTACAATATAACTAAATAAAGACTACTCGGGTTATTCTGTATAAAAGTTCAAAGCTCACTCCACTTTATTTTTAGCTCCTATGTATGAAATACGAGGCTGTATTTACACCAAGGAAAGATAAAAGACTGAAGATTTTTCACTGGAATGGAGCGATATCGGGTAACTATAGTGACGTAAAGATAAATTCGATAGTCGATAGGATTTTCCATTATACCTGCGTTACGCTCACCTATTCCCCATTTTATTGATTTCCTCAGAATAAATGGTTATTCGATTATTTTATAGTATTGTATTAAAGAAGAGACAATAATATTTGATATTATCATATCCTCGCTCTGGTGGAATCAGAATACCTTCAGAATTTAGTGCAAAGTGTGGACCGGAAGTGTCTTAATACTAGGTTCTCAGGTTCCTTAAATAAAAATCATCCTCAAAAATTAAAAACAACCGAGTGTGTGACCTGAGCTATTATCTCAATTTTTCAATTGTTAAAAATAGAAGAAAAATAATGCTCTTTAATAATTCTTCTTGCAAAAAGACTCATGAATACTTTAGGTGGAATTCCACATTCAGCATTAGAAACAAGTTGTCTACAGAGTTAAATAAATGTGGGCAATTTGCGAATCCGTTTATCATCCAAAGAAAAGTGCTAACGACGCTCATATACGCTGAAGCTCGGGTTTAATATCGCAGATTGTTAACTGTAATTTTCATTAATGAAAAAAGTTACAGCTCTATATATAACTAGCGGACTCGCGCAACTTTGCCCGCTTTTTTGCACTCTAATAAAATAATTCTAATAAATCATGAAACACGTCACCTGTCCAAATTTCACGTTACGGCTGTGCGTGCATCCTACCTCACTGTTAATCCTAATAAACTATTGGGCTTGTTTTCTACCTTTTAGTTTTATGCAGTCAGTCAGCTTTCCACCGAATTTGAGACACCGTCTGTTGAGTGACATAACTAACCACTGCGCTGTCTCACTAGACCAGGTATAGCTTTTAGAACAGTGTGTAAGAATGATGAAATCCCAAGGCACAAAACACAACCGGCGTTGAGTTGCGCCACTCAACATGTAACCTAAAAAAATATTCTTATACTTATGCGATACTAGTGGACCCGAACGCGGCTACGCCCGCTTGAACTATACAAATATTTATTAAATATATTTATGAAATTATTTGCAGTTTTCAATAGAGAGATGCGATAAGCAAGCTCATTTTGGGTGACGTTTTCTAACAACAAACTTTGCAAATCGTTGCTTAGTAACGGTCGCATAGCGACGGCTGTTATTAACATGGCGGAATAAATTACATGTCAAATTAATAAGTATTTTAATATATTGGTATATATCGTAAATATTACAAATATGAGAAAAAAAGTATCCTATGTTCATCCCGACACGTACCACGTCCACGACACGTCCCTCAAGTATCTCTATATGAGTATTTTATCACAATTAAATTAGCGGTTTGGGCCTGATTGCGTAAAAGACAGACAGACAGAGTTACTTTCGAATTTATAATATATGTAGGTATATATGTAGGTATGGATAGTGCTACAAAATTTTATATGACCAATATTTTTTCATTGCTCTAATATCGCACAATGCTATTATTAATACTTTGACGACACGGTCTTATCCGGTTGGAAAATTTTAATATTACATTTACAAAATCAATTTCCTCAGGTGCTGAAGCAGATTTCATATCTACGAAAAGTCACGTATTGCGAAGTAACGGTAACATAAGTTAAACTGTAATATGCTTATAGTGATTATGCTAGACCATTATTCTCGATGTTATAGCCGCGCTAAATTATAAAATGAAGCCACGGGATGGTTTACATTGTAAAATTTTATATTTATTATACTACTATATGCATTATTAATTAATGTTCACGTATAAATTAGTTTATGGAAATTTATAACACATTGTTATTGGTATTTATTAATATTCAACAGCAAGTTCAATTTATCAGAATAGAAAATATACATAACTTTTTTGACCTATTGTCATCGAAATAATTAAAATAGATAAAAAAAGATATTGACATTTTATTTTTAAAAATATACAATGTTATTAAAATTAAAAATCGTTGGAATTTCATATATTCAGTATATTTTATTATATTGCATTATAATAGTAGTAATAAAGGTTTTATATTCGAACAAACACAATGCTTATTTTCATAAACTATCTGTCGATATAAAACGTACTGAACTTTAACTTACAGCATTGAATTTTGTAAAAGAATTTTGTTTCTTATTTTTATTATTTTGTAAACGTATGCAAAGTTTTAAGTTTATGACAATTTCTTATAATCCAGATGTAGAGTCTAATTAGTTTCTTTAATTAGTTATTCGTGGACTGTGAGCGAACATGCCAAGAGGTCTAGTAGAGTCAGTTCTTTAAAGTTAAGTTGTGGAATTGAATTTGAACAAGAAGTCTCGCGATAACTTGAGAATATTTATGCTGCGAGTAAATTGTTTGCAGGCTAGGCAATTTAAAAAGAAGTATTCAGTTAGCATTACGACCTTTACCTTTACCTTGACACCAGCGCCATGAAATGGAAATATACATTTTAAATAAATATTTCATTTCCCCCGAGTGGGGATCAAACAGACAACCAGTCGCTTTACAGTCACACTTTGTGCACACTATAAAATTATAACAGCCATTAACTTTCATCACATTCCTCTGGCAAAATCAAAACAAAAAATAATATAGATACTTTAACCATTCTCAAGCAAATACATAATCCCAAAGGTTGTAATTTCGTGTTTCGCTCCTTTCTGTATTCTGTAATGTAAATTTTCGTAGTCGGCCGTAAGCTTGTCGAAATCTTTCCTTTTGTCCCGGCTCAATGTTGGATAGGAGGAGATTTTATGTACCGCGCCGCATACTTTCCTTTTTAACAAACCTGTTATGAATATTTCATATGATATTAGGTAGATTTGCAAGACTCTTTCGTTTCGTTCGTTTCGCTTGGTCATTATAATTATTATAGTGCAATTTACGATTCAATAGTTTACAGCAAAATAATGTTAGTAGCAGGGATTTATATAATTTTACCACTAGTTGAATAATATATGGACCGTTTATTTTGGAAGTGGTGTAAGTCCATTTTCTTTTATTTTGAGAAAATTAAAGGTTAGTATGTCGATGATTATGCAATTTCATTTACCAACCGATTTTAAGTTGTTCAAAATGTGGGTTTTTTTTGAGAAATTAAACACCGACTAGTAATATATAAAAAAATTACATTAAATTAAGCATGAATTACGTGATAGCTCATTTTTCTCAAAAATGGACTTACACCACTTTCAAAATAAACGGTCCATATAAGAAAATAATATAAGTGACATGCTTGCAAAAGCTTTTTTGCTTTTAAAATAATTACCGTTCAAAAATTTAATACATTATACAAAGAGGACATAGTGTCCAATTAATTTATCAACGATGAATAGGCCAAAACTTCTCAAAACAATGAAATATAACACAAAAAATCGATTTGTGGTTAACTTTCGCAAGAAAGTCATCGAAAATATTAGGGATTGCGGAAAATAAACCTTTAGCTCAATTAATGGACTCTCCAATATAAAAAAAAACATTACAAGTAGTTCCAGACATTAGCGCGTTCAACCAAATTTCCAGCTTTATGTTATTAGAATAGAAATAAACATGATATCGAAAAAATGTTATTGAATAATTACGTAAGAATAATTTGATATCGTCGCAGCCCTGATATAGTGAGAAATATAGGATTCGCAATAAATAACATTTTATCACATAATAACTATCAAAATTATATTACCAGAGCGCGGCGGCGTCAACGACTCTCCTCGCTCTCGTCCGGTCGCAGTGTCCTATAATTGGATTGTCTTGTCTCGTTTGTACCAACATTTTGATTGCCGATAAAGGTTCTGAGGGTTGAGTGATAGCTTTCTGTGCTTATACGTTAAAACTTACTGTATTGTTACCGAACTCGTATAAAAGAGGGTAGACGTAGGTGAAAAAGTCTATAAAAGCAGTGGAAGTGTGTCAATTGTGATTGCTCGTAGACAACAGCCTTGATTGGTAGGAACCTCGTATGAAGTTTTGTTATTGGGTTATGCATATTACTTATTGCAATTACGTAGAACCTCTTTCCGAATAATTTAGAAACATAGACGATATGAGTTTTTATCGTGTTTTTTTTAATAACGCTAACCGCTTCCGATTTCTAATAGTATGTTATATTTTTTATTAAGACTGAAAATATTTCAATCTGAAAACATATTTAAAAACTGCACAAGGCCAAGCTCAGTGGGATATTATACAAATGTAAGCGTGCGGTATGACCTTTTAGCCATTTAACTTTATCGTTAGTTTATAATGTACTTACTGACCGCGTCACAGCCAGCCTCCGACGAGATGTCTGCTTGTCGGGTCGCTTTATCAGACACCGGATGCTACTCCGCGAATTAGTTAATGTTCTGTATTGAAACCAACATAGCTGTCTATATCATACAAAGTTTGTAAAGCTTGTAAAGTTATTAAATACTAACACTAATGTCTTTTTTTGAAACTTTTTACTTAAGAATTTCACCTATTTGCACTTTATCTGTTATCGAAATTTAAAAGTTAAGCATCCTTTTGAAGAGATCGCACCGCGCATGAGCACCCTAGCGGGAAAACCAAGGACACTCGGCGAGCGGCCCCAGAGGGAGGAGCACGACTCCTCGCCACTCTGTAACGGAATACGGACGCGTCCGGTGACTCGTAAACAACGCGATTGTCAACAACATATATTTATTGCAAATTTTTAACTGAAAATACTAATTTTGAAGGTATTTGTTTAATGTAACTGACGTTACATTTTCAATATGTGTGTGATGTTTAAAATGAAGAAAAGAAAACTATTAACTGTGATTTTATTTTTGTGAATATGTCATTAGTTTGACAGACGTGCTTGTGAGGTGCCACGATACATATTATCTAAAGAGTACAGTGCTCTTAAACGTGACAATGAAGGTTGTAACACTGGTAGCGCTTTGCGGTAAGTGCCTTACCTACAAAAGCATTATTTATTAAATAATATTTTTAAAGTTGCTTGGGATATCAGTTACAACACTCAGAAGGGAAATAGAACAGCATCTATTAAACAGAAAATATAATATAAAGCAGGTTACTTATTCTTCAATAGAAGTCCTAATTATTTTTATTATTTTTTTAATAGGTTATCCCATTATATAAATGAGGACTATTGAAATTATTAACTATGAAAATTCATATTCGTATAAAACTTCGTGTAAAATGTTTTATAATATAAATATAAAAATCGGCACAACTCATATAATTAATTTGGCATGAGCACATTAGACATGTATTTTTGTGTCTCAGATTATCTTTTATAATTGAAAACAAATGAACCTAATTAGGTTATATAGTCTAATTAGACTATTGGAGAGAGAGAATTAAAATCACAAACAAAAAAAAACGACGGCTTAAGTGAAAAGTTAGGTTTATTCCTTTTGTTTATTTTAATCAGGATTAAGTATCGCTACAATTGGTACTTTTCTATTTTGCTAAAGTAATTTCAATTTTGTCTAAATTGTTTCGCTATGGTCCAGTGGAAAAGTAAAGGTTTTTAGCTAATTTGTTTTTAGTTTCGTTTCAACTCGACAAAAAATAAAAGAGCTTTTAATTTTATTTTATGGTTTTTCTTCAGTTCTGTTTTAAATTTTAATTGTATTAAAAGGTTTATGCAATTATTGTGCATATCTGATAACTTTAAGAACGATATTATCTACTATGGCATACAGTATGTTCAATTTCTCCATATATGATGTTATGTTAGGTTCTACGTATTATAAGTTCCTCTATCGCTAACAAAAGTTTTCATCTTTAATTTATTTAATACCTTAAATAGTTTACAAGAAATAATTTGAGATAAATTTAAACAATAGAAAGTTATTTGTAATTAACAGCATGTTATAAATTTGTATCTTACAATAAAGCGCGACTTACTACGAAGCCAATATTGAAATCTGATATTGATCTCTGATTAATAGCTCAAACAACTAGTGAACTCAATTATTAATTTCATCATCCCCACTATTTATCTTACAAAACAAATTATATTACCGTCGTACCCGAGTTTGGGAGCTTTTAATACAAAACTAAGTTATCTAAGCTGTAAAGTTACAATGACACTCACAACTTTCAACAACACACGACACCTACATTCATTTCCCAGTTTCATACTCACAATTAACCCTCTCTGTGTCGTAATGTCACGTCATAACCGCGCTGTGTTCGTATGATATCGCTACGTCTAGTACATCTAGACAAACATTCGTCAATAATTAAGTTTACGTCGACTTGACGTCGACAAGCTTCGACTTGAACAACCCGCTAGCTTTTTTTTGGGATATTCAAGATTAAAATAAAAAAATGTTAAGTTTACCATTCCAATTGATTTCGTGTTGACTAAAGTAGGTAGTGTAATATTTGAGTATATGAATGCACGTGTGTTTAATTAGCGTATTTCCTATTATAAATGACGTTTTTCAAATTGGGTTACTTATCTAGGGAGTACTCTGGTATGAACGACAAGGCCCTGTGCGACCATCAATACAGTGTTACTAGCACACGTATGGCAGTGGGGTAATACGATGTGCAAGTCACATATTCTAATGAATTTATTAAATTTACAGTTTCACAATTTTTTTTAGCAGGGTAAAAGCAGACAAAAAGCAGCTATTGTCAAAACACTTCGTTCTCCGCTTTCCGTCTGAAATCGAGACGTTCTATGTTGAATAACGGTTCTGCATTTTGCCTTGTTTTGGTTCAGTAAGTCCACGACCATCTCGATTGTAGAATCTTAAAAAAAATCGTGTTTAAAAGCAGTCCCCAAATAAAGTACATTTTTATAAAATCAATGTTCTTCGTGTAAAGTTATCAATGCATGTTTGTTTGTGCCGAGCCTCGTGACCTTTGCAAACATTTGCTACCATCGTTTATTACGTTTGCTCTGTACAAATTTCACGCTATTTGAGTGAAAAAAATAGGCACAGAGGTTTATTTCAGTAGCAATGTACTTTGTCGGCACCGTCAGTGTTAGGATTTGCGTTCTTCGTCTGTAATATGCCGTAATATCTTCGTCCGTTTAGCTTGCTAATGTTAGCTTTCCTAAAATAATAATAATATTTTGTTAGCAGTGTAGCGTGTTTTATGCTGGTCCATGATTACATATATGTATGATACATAAATATTAGCTGTCTAAGATATACATCCAGTATGATGTATTTACATATTAAAAATAAATATATTCCAAAGAATATAGGTCAAAACCTAGTAATATTTTTTTATTTTGTACCAAGATATTATTTAATTATTACAAAATAACTGTCAAACCGTAGTGTTTAGTATCGATACTTCATAACACATTTACTATGAACTATATTGAATTACGTAATATTATTCAACATTATATTATGTTCAATGAAAAAAAAATATTTTCATAAACAAATTTTAAGTTAGTATATTAATTATGAATAAAGGAGTTCTATAAAACATGATAAACTGCCAAAAATAATTTAATTAACATTTCCTAAATACCTCGGGAGAACAAAGAGACATTATAAAATAATATTACATTGGATGTACCGAAACGAGAGCCATTGAATAAATATAATTTTAGATTTTTAACGACATTTTTACGTTTTAATTAAAAACGGTCTAAATGAAATTCCGAATCACAAAAACAGTGTTCCAAGCTGATGATTTATTTCATTATATATTTTGGCTTTGAACGGATCCTGATTAAATAACCATTTATGTAGTTTTTTTTTAATATCCCGCATGATAAACATAACACAAATAGTGCTTTGCTTGTTTTATTTTATTTATTTTTGTCTATAAAAATAATAATTTCTAAGTAATTTGTTGCAGCGCTAACATCAGCTCATGAAATAACTCAGCTAAAGGTTCCGCTGTACGCGGACCCTCGGCGCGCGGCTGAGCTCAGCTGTCACTTCCAGATGGACGACCAGAGACTACACTCCGTCAAGTGGTACAGAGACATGCACGAGATATTCAGATACAGACCCTCACAGAAGGTAGCTTTGATCTTTATTTAATAGCCTTTTGACTGTCTGATATTTATACACGCTTTAATCCAACTCCTTCTAAACATATAAATGTGAAGTGCTGTGTAGGATTTCAAAGTGACTGTGTTTATTTAAATACATATTTATATAGGTAGTAGTAAAAAGTGTAGGCTAGCATTAGTTGGAATGAGAAAAATGATTGCGAGCTACAAGCCTTACGCTATCATTACATAATTACAGTTGTCATAGATTGTAATGCTATACAACAAACTTCTGAACATTTATTTTTAATATTTATAGAATACATTTCATCAGACCTTGACACATTTATAGGTCATGTTTTACTAAGTAATGAATATCTCCGCAGGTTCCAATCCGTCTGTTCAATGTGACCGGTATAATGGTGCAAGGCGGCGACTGCGGCGAGGACTCGTGCACGGTGCGCGTGATGCCGCCGCCCGTCGCCGCGAGAGCTGCGTACACGTGCGAGGTGTCCACAGAGGGGCCCAAGTTCCAGATAGCGAGACAGACCAAACATATGACTGTAGTTGGTGAGACAACACATGATTATTTACTAAGAGATTATAATTGTGCTTATTGTCACCAGCAATTTTTGACGTAGACTTTAAGATGTAAAATGAAAATATTTTTTTCCGTTTCCATAGGAATTTCTTAGGGCTTCCGTTGCACTAACTAACATACCAATATGCCAAATATAAAATTTCTAAGTCGAGTATAGTATCGTCTGTGTGTTGTCTATTCTTGTCATTACATAACCAAAAATAAATTATAAGCAAAAAAACATTTTTAGAAAAAGCTTTTATTTAAATGCTCTAAAAAGGAGAAAATAAAATTTGTCTTTTAAATTTTAACTATCAACTCATAACCTCATTGTACACAATTTATATGATCATAAAAGCTTGTCGCGCAATTTACTTGTGTAACTAAACTAGTGCTAATTTAATTATGTAAAATCTGCTAAGTTTCAATTTTTAAAGTTTCAATTTAATTAAATATTGATTAACGCGACAAGCTTTTATGATCATATAAATTGTGTACAATGAGGTTATGAGTTGATACTTAAAATTTAAAAGACAAATTTTATTTTCTCCTTTTTAGAGCATTTAAATAAAAGCTTTTTCTAAAAATGTTTTTTGCTTATAATTTATTTTTTACTTTTTAGTTACCACTGACTAGGTTTCTCACACTAGAGACATGTACCACGATTCCTCTTCTATGGTTAGGAATGCTGTTGGCGACACTAGACCCTTCCCGATTACAGTGGGGGTTCACCAGGGCTCGACTCTTAGTCCGTTCTTATTCAATGTAGTGCAGCCTCCATGGCTGATGATGTATGCCGACGACATAGCACTCATTGACGAGAACCGACTGACGCTGGAGCGTAAAGTGAACCTCTGGAAGGGTACGCTTAAGACCGGCGGTCTTAAACTAAATGTGTCGAAGACCGAGTACATGGCCTGCGGGAGCCCGGACTCGAGCACGATCCTTATAGGTCCTGAGCCAGCCGTTAAGTCAGAAAAGTTCAGGTACCTTGGATCCGGTATGCACGAATCTGGCATCGATCACGATGTCCATGGCCGGATAAGTGCTGCCTGGGCCAAATGGCGGGAGGTCACTGGTGTGGTCTGCGACCGAAGAAAACCGCCAAGCTCAAGGGACTGATATACAAGAGCATCATACGACCGGTTCTTTTATACGGCAGCGAATGTTGGCCAGCACTATCTCGGCACACTCAGGAGCTTCACGTCACGGAAATGAAGATGCTGAGGTGGATGTGCGGCGTAACGCGGTCTGACCGCATACGCAACACATTCGTTCGAGGTAGTCTTGGGGTCCGTGACGAAGCGGATAAGCTCCAAGAGCGCCGCCTGAGATGGTTTGGCCACGTTACGCGCCGGTCTAAGAACTAAGTCGGATGCAAATGCCTTGCTATATCAGTTCCTGGAGTGAGACCTCCTGGACGCCCAAGGAAGCGCTGGTTGGATGTCGTGATGCCGGATATGAGAGCCAATGGTCTAACCACCGAGGACGCTAAAGACCGCGCAAAGTGGAGTAGGTTGAGTAGGAAGGCAGACCCTGGCAATAGCCGGGATTAATGCCAGGAGGAAGAAGGTTTCTCACACTAGATGTCATATTATTTTTCTAATTATTCTCGGCAAGCCCTTTCATTTGATACCCGTATTGCAGATGTGCATAAATAATAACTATTCCGCCATCTTAGATGTTCCGCCATATTGGATTAAGAAAAACGTCACATTTTTCGAGTTACTCTCAACGAGCCCTTTCAATAGATATTCATATTGTAGAAGTAGACTAAAATTACCTATTCGTTCATCTTGGATGGTCCCCCATATTGTATTTAGAATGACGTCACATTATTTTCCAAGTTGCCCTCAAGAAGCCCTTGCATTTGATACCCATATTATAGAAGTGCATTAAATATAACTATTCCGCCATCTTGGATGGTCCGCCTTATTAGATTTATAATGACGTCACATCATTTTTCAAGTTGCTCTTAAGAAGCCCTTTCATTTGATACCCGTAATGTACAAGTGCATCAAAAATAACTATTCTGTTACTTTGGATGGTTCGCCATATTGGATTTAGAATGACGTTACACTATTTTTCCAGTTACTCTCAACAAGCCCTTTCATTTGATATCCATATTATAGAAGTTCATGAAATATAACTATTCCGCCATCCTGGATGGTCCGCCATATTGTATTTAGAATGAAGTCACAAAACTTATCGTGTATTGTCATCCAAACCAATCGTGTTTACAAAATTTCAGCTCAATCGTACGAACATACCTTTCATTATATGAAAGCACAAAAAACTTGAATCGTGGCGATTCTATTGGATTTCAAGTGATGTCACATTATTTTTCTAATAGTTCTCGGCAAGATCTTTCATTTGATACCCATATTGCAGAAGTGCATAAATAA
Organism: Heliconius numata; assembly: GCA_016802625.1. Classification (NCBI taxonomy): domain Eukaryota; kingdom Metazoa; phylum Arthropoda; class Insecta; order Lepidoptera; family Nymphalidae; genus Heliconius; species Heliconius numata. Next base: position 595,520 of record JAEBDU010013093.1, read on the forward strand.
TAATTATTCCACCATCTTAGATGTTCCGCCATATTGGATTTAGTATAACGTCACATTATTTTTAGAGTTACGGTCAACGACCCATTTCATTTAATATCTATATTGTAGAAGTAGACCAAATAGATACTCGACTATCTTCAATATCCTCCTTATGGGATTTAGAGTGACGTCACATTATTTTTCGAGTTGCTCTCAACGAGTCCTTTCATTTGATACTCATATTGTAGAACTACATTAAAAATAACAATTCCGCCATCTTGCATGGTCCGCCATATTAGATTTAGAATGACGTCACATATTTTATCGTGCATTGTCATCCAAAGTAAACGTGTATACAAAATTTCAGCTCAATCGGTTGACGATATCTACTTCAAAATTGAGCTCTAAGATTTCACCCGAACCCACATACATACATTGCAAGTTAAATAAAAGCTTTTAATAAGGAACATTGATACTGAAATTGCACATTGCCTTCGTACGTAAGCGAACTTTAAATATCTAATAGTAGAATGTTAAATTCCGCTTTTATCAGTTACTTCATGAATATGTAAATGTTTAAATTGTAGAATATTGTGGATTTTAGAGAAATTTATGGAGTAACTAAAATTTGGGGGAATATGTAATGAGTGCGCTCAGGGTTTGAACCAGTTTGTTGTTGTTAGTACAAGACTGATATTAAACAGAATAAAATAATAATTTTCAAAATTTTGAGAATGAGGAAGCATATCTAAACATAGAAGATGATTTATAAAATATTAAAAAAACTTAACTCCGCCATATAAATTTTCGACGAAGTCGCGTATACGAGAATGGAATTAAATACATATTTATAATATTAACCATTGCAAGTGTTTTTGTAATTATCACATTGTCGTCTTGATGGCATTTTTGATGTTATCTCAGGTTTCCCTATATAAATATAACTCTACTGTCTAAACAACTGAAGGCCACATATACCGCACGTATGCGCACGCTACCTCAGAATTAATGTATACTAAGTCTTTCAGTGTGATTTCTTTCACATGTATTTAATGGTATTTTTTTATTTATACCTTTTTAAGTCATTATTTATCTAATCGAATATATATAATAAAAATTTTTTGAATTAAATCGGCTTTGGAGTAAATAATTGTCAACAAACTAATATTAAAGACGTGTCAAATAATCTTTTAAGCACTTATTGCTAAATTTATCTCATTTTAACATTTACTTATAAATAAGCAATCGATTACAAGCATTCTATAAATCAATATTTATATTTCATATTTAACTGCAAACTAGTTCAGCAAAAACCACTTACCCAATACAACAAGAACTTTGTTTAGTTTTACGTAATGCTTCTGTTTCAACGTAAATTAGTTATGTGAAGCTTTTGACTCCAACTAGAACGGCTCGTACCTACTTAGGACTTTAATTACGTTTGCATTCCCACTATCGCACACTATAGCGGTGTATGTAACTGGAGTTCCTTTATAAAATTATCTTAATCGGCAAGTCTCTGACATTTGAGGTAACGACCTGTACTTCAGCTAATTTGAACAACGGAACTTTATTAGAGCTTTAGGATATTTTGTTTTTCTTAAGCATTTGTTATCTGTAAATAAGAGGTGATAGGAGAAAACAACTTACAACGGAATTTTCTTGTGAATTTCATAAATGTGTTTGGTTAATATAAGATAAGGACAATTGATACATTTTAGTCTGTATGAGCAAAATGCAATTATCGTCACTGTATCCCGCATACAGCAGAGCAGGCAGAGGGAACCTAATATTAAGACTCAGTTACCCACTTTCCGCCAAATTTTTCGAGGTGTTGAGTGGTGGAACTCGACGTCGGGTTTTTGCCTTTTTGCCATAGCGAAGAAAAAAAAAATAATTCATTATCTTGAGTGCGGATTGAACCCACAACTATCGTATTACAGTCACACCTTTGTGCCCCTGCGCCACGACGGCCACCAGTCACTCGACAAAAAAAAAGAAATTCGATTTTTTTAAACAATTTGCTGATACCTTAACTTAATCTAACTCGTTACCAACTAAAGATTCGTTAGCGTTAGCAAATTTAATTTATATCGTACTTCGTATTAAAGTCCATTTCCCTCGCAGCTATGCCGGTCAAGGACCCCACAATACTTGGTGCTCCTAAACTAGTGAGGCCCGGAGAGCTGGTACTACTCAACTGCTCCTCTGACTACTCCCTGCCGCCCTCTGATATTAATTGGTACATAGACGATGAGATTGCTAAGGTACGTATGTCGTATGTTAATATAATAATAGTTGTTTTGATATGTGTAAGACAATTGTCAGTGTGAGGGTATTTTACAGAAAATAAAAT
>JAEBDU010013093.1:627854-668973 GCA_016802625.1 Heliconius numata
ATTGTTACAGTAAATCTATCAAATATAAAATGGTATAAAAGATAATTGTAGCATTCTTATCATGAAAAGAATAGGTAGAAATACTTAAGATTATGTGAGTATTTTTTTAGCTTCATGCATACAGCAGAGACGCAGAGAAAACCTAGTGCCAAGACATTGCGAATTTATTACCACGAATGTAACCCATTACCCTCGTACTTACAGTCACACTTTAGTCCTACTGCGCCACGACGACCTTGTATATTTTATATAATAATAAATTAATGACTAGATATCTAAATATATTTAATATAGCTTTTTGTAGATATTGAAAAGTAGACATAGTTTATTAAATAATGTTGCCAATACAGCTTGAACATTGAAAAATAACTACTAGATTGCTGTGAAAAACACGTTCCACGCAGATAAAACGATTTCTTATTAGATTGAAAATCCTATTGAACTGAGGAAGAGCTTACAAAGGGCTATGATTGGCTCTACCCAACCGAGCAGCGAGTAGCGTACTAACTGTTTGATGCAAACCGAGACCCGCTCAATTAAATTATCTCCCCAAATCAGTGAGAAAAGAGATTTTGTTCTTTATTTTGCGTCCTCAACGTCATCCCTAATTTGAATGTTCAGACATTTTTAAAGAACTTCGAGTGTCTAATTCTGTTGGTTCTTCTCTTCCCATTTATCATATTTGTGCATAAAATCTTTGCGAGAAAATGATAATATAATTTCTATTAAGTAGCAGTAACAATAAATAATTGTTTTGTTACAAATCTGAATCGCACTGTGCTTTTATTTGCATAAAATGTTATTAATGATATTAAATTAAGCTTTCAGTTGGAATTTTGGATTAAATAGAGTATTACAATATTCATTGTAATCTCAAAAAAAAAAGAAAAAAGTTCTATTAAATATTCCTCATATTTAACCAGAAACGTTGAGATCAACTATGTAATTACAAAGGTAACATATCAGAGGATTTAGCGAAGTTTGTATAATAACTCAGGTGATGTCAGATGAAACGATTAAAGAGAGTGCTCTAGTACATAATATTGAATTATTTATGGGACGCTTGAAATACGCACGGATGTGGCGTACGTTTGTCGAAGGCCAGAAGGGGTGAGACAGTATGTCCGAGCTGAACGCGTAAGAGCAGTCACCAGTGAACCGTAAATGACCGAGTAATTCTTTATTGTTTCATTCGGTATGATTTATGCCCGGAATAACGATTTTTCGCAGTTTGTACATTTGTATATATTTTTTATTGGATATTATGTCCATCTTATTATGCTTGAAGTAGTTTTTCTATTCTTTAAATGCGTATGCGTGCGTAGGCCGCGTGTAAAGCCTGCGGGAGTCTGTTCCCAATGACAGGCGTCACGCAGACGATGCATCATGCGGAATGAGGATGAGGTTTCACCCTCGCTTTACGTGCTATTTTGCCAAACCACGTTGTGAATCCGTATCGGTGCGTTGAAGATTGTAATTAAAAGATAAAAACGATATCGCTATGAGAATATTAATGTTGAACGTGAATTAAATGTGTTTTTTTATCATGGAAACGTCATGAGGGTACTCTTTGAATTTATCTTTCATGTGGTATACAGTTAACATTTATAAAACTTATAACAACAAATTTAATCATCATCAATTAATATTTATAAGTGTATACTGTGAATTCAATCAGGAATGTTAAATTAAAAATGATAAGTACAAGCAAAAAGTTTATCGCACACGAAACGAACTATTGAAATTTGTTTTCGAACGTCTCTCCTGAAAAATTAATTAACATTTCTACTTGAATCTCACGTTTGTTTTTTTATGTATGAAATTCTGCGATATCGTGTATTATTTCGAGGAAAGGATAAAAGGAGACTTCAAGAGCCGTCGCGCTCATTATTTTTGTCAGCCGACAGCCGTGTTTGATCATAGTGCTAACGAGTTTCTATAAACAATACATTTTAATTCGGAGATTTTAGTGATCTTCACCACATTAGTATTTTACAATATAGTCACTTTCAAATCTGTCCTTATAATGCACTAATTTCTTGTATAATAAATGAGCATTACATCCATTGCATATATTTCTACGACAAATTGTTATTCGACTATAAAAATATTGCACAAAGTTTGCTACAGCTGAACTATCTGTGATTTATTGAACAACGTTATATTTATGCAATAAGGACGATTTTGGTTTAAATTTACATTTAAATAGTATTATTTTATTAAAGCACAGTATGCAGGGAACGCCCCAAGCTACTTTTAATGGAGTATTCTGTTATTATTTCATTTCGAAGTTATTTCAATAATTCGAGTCACCTTTTTGCTTTGCATTTTACGCTTGTAAAAGTGTATTATGCTAGTAAAAAGTTAAAACGACAACCAGGGGCTTAACCCTTAATCACTAACCTTAGCGGATTTTTGATCATAACTTAACTTTTCGCGGGAATCGTGCCTTTTTTTAGTTTCCTAGTCACCAAAGACGTGCCGCGAGGGGGTGTGCAGATGCGTGACACGTGTCTTAGCAGGTTAGTTCGAGTGTTCGAGTGGCATTGTCACGGTATTACATGTCAGTGGTTAAGAGTTAAGTAGGTACTGTACTGGTTTTATAATATTAACTTAAACATAAAATTATGTGTCTAAACAACAGTCATAATAAGTATCTATTACGAATAAAAGTAGAAGTAATTTGTTTAGTTCAATAATTAATAAGTTATTAATGAAAATAAATGCTATACATATAAATATCATAATGATATTAAATATGTAATACATGATTACATTTTAATTAAACGTATATTCCACTCTACCATTGATTAAAATTAAATGCACTTTGCATTCTGCTTAGTTAGGATTATGCGTTTATTAATACCTATACAGTGAACTTAACTCGAAATTTTCGTAGCAAATACGAACTAATTATAACAGTGTACACGCGCTCTTACACTCGCTGGAATATTTAGTTCATTGTTAGGAATCTGTGACAGCTGTTACCTGTAGGGTTGTCGCTGTTACTGCTAATAAATGTATTAAAACATTCTTCTTAATATTCGTCACTTCAAGTTAATATATAAAAATATAGCATATTTTCACTGTGTAATAGTTGTGAATTATAGTTTTTACCCGGGAGTAAAAACTAATTATTATTTGCATTTCCTCGGTCTAGTAAATTGAGCCGTGGGATAGAGATCTCCTACTTGTATTAAAACAGAGATGATTCATAATACTGAGCAAATGCAATCTCAGTCTGTAGCGTTATGTATGAAAATGCGATACAAACCAAATATACATAGTATAAGTATAGTCACCATAACAGTAGCTCGTGTGCTTTCATTTACTAAATCAAACCGAGTTACCATGGCAACCGGGTCTTTGTGTAGCCGCGGTCGCGCTAGGGTCGGGAAATTGATAAATCCTTTCAGTACAATAGTGATAAGAGTGTGGGCAGTGTAGGCAGGTCGATCATTTAGCTTCCTTATACTGTATGACCACTACAAACATACGCGTCTTGCGTTATGCCGATATTTTTTTGTTTATTTTTGAACTACAACTATATAATATACGACGTTGAGTGTGGAGTGATGAAACACTTATTCTTGCTATACTACTAGTATAGCATTTTATTTACCAATACTATTTTGATTTGTTTCGTTAACATTATTTAATTATGTCATAATTGATAGATGCCATTTTAACATGGATTGAAGAATTTTTTTTTTGATTTAATAAAAAAAATGCTTACTCATGGTTGCGGTTTCAGAACATTATCATTATGATAATATTATACGAGTACCTGCTTTTCATAGATAATGTTGACCTTCCAAGTCCACTGCTTCCCATCATAATAAACTCTACGCATATTTAACACGGCGTGCACTGATCGGTGACACTCGTGTAAATAAACCACAACTTTAGTTGTTTTAGGACCAATGAGCTTTTTAATTCAAATTTTCGTCACGATCCCTACACATTGATACGCTCGTTGAATATGTAAATGAAATGCTTTACATTTACAATGATTTTATACATACATACATGCGAGTACATTTTACGTTTTGACTATAGATTTAATTTATCTTTTACTTTACACATAAGAGCAAGTCCTATTATTATATACTTCAAATCTCTTCGATATTCTTGACTATCATAGTACTATTAAGTCCTTAACGTCAATCAATGGGGCTGAAATAAAGCTTGTGCAATTATCTATATATATAAAATCGAAAGGTCACTCACTCATCACGAAATCTCAGAAACTACAAGTGCTAGGAATCTCAAATTTTGCATAGCAGTTACTTGTAGGACGTAGGTGCTCGCTAAGACAGGAATTTGTAATATTCGATTTCTAAAGGGTTGTTTTTGGAGTCGAAAGTTTGTATGAAACTTCGTTACTACAAATGCTAGAAGTCTCAAATTTTGCATAGACGTCACTAGGACGTAGTCATGGAGACAGAAATTAATAATAACATAGTTCAGGCGGGTGAAACCGCGAGCGGGCCACTAGTTCTATATATATTTTTTCTAATAGCATAAAAAAATGCTATAAAAAAAAAGTTATATCAACAATATGCGTTCATATTGTATCGTTATATCTTGCTACACGTTATAACGATACCTACAATATGAACGCAGCATACGTAAATATACTGAAATACGTATAAATGTTGTACCTCATAATTCACTAGGACTATAAAAACCGTAGACACGTCCTGGAATGATTTTCTTCCCTCTCTGGGGATCAGCCTTGAAATATATTTACAGAACACGAATTTTGATCCCTGCCTCAGCCCATAAAACAAGAAGAAAATATTACATCGTTTGAGTTTACGAATGCGATGCGAATTATTGCTATAAAACCTCCTATCAAAAATTATATGGTAATTTGTAACAAAACTTTCCAAGTCGGAAACATAATGTAAATCTAATTTATTTATATTCCGAGTAAATTCTTTCTAAATATTGACTTAAATTTTTGATCACATCAATTGCGAACTAGCGCACATCGCTGCAATGACAATTTATTTTGTTATTGTATTGCTGTTTATTTATTAATAAAATTTCTAGAATAGGGAGAGATGCAGACCGTAAATCTGTCTTAGAGACACCGCAATGAATGCTTTGTCATTTGTCTCAGACGTCAACAAACCGCGACAAGTATTTACAACTTCGATAACATCACAATGTACACACAGTCTGTCCAAATCGACCGTCAATCAATGTTTTCGGTTCCGATCAATTTTACGATAATGTTGGACTTTCATAGGAACTTTATAGCAAGTAATATATTTTTATCTTTTAAATATTTTTGATTTTCACGTGATGATCTATGAAAAAATGTTGTAATTAATATTAAATAATTATATTTTTATTAAGGCATCTTCTGTACTTCTGAACTTATTCTATATTTAAGCACTATTTTTGAGTAACCATGTATTAAATCTACTCCTGTTTTATATCTACAATATAAACCACACTGTGCATAATTTATATGAAATGATCAAAACTTTCAGTCGTATAGAAATAATTTTGCAAGTTGCACGTAATTTGCAGATCCACCCAAAGAGATTCCTCTTCCTAATGACCGGACGGGATTCGGCCACATTACTACGATCCCTAAAATGATAGTGTTTTCTGTATCCCGCATGTACAGTAAACAAGAAAACATAAATTCTTATATTTATGCATTATAAGCTAAAAAATATATATTACTAGCGGCCCTCCCGCGGCTTCGCCTGCGTGAACTACGTTACTATTAATTTCTGTCTCCATGAGTACCTACGTCCCATAAGTGACGTCCATGTAAAATTTGAGACTCCTAGCATTTGTAGTAACGAAGTTTCATACAAACTTTCGACCCCAAAAACAACCCCTTAGAAGTCGTTAATTGCAAATTCCCGTCTTAGCGAGCACCTACGTCCTATAAGTAACTCCTATACAAAATTTGAGATTCCTAGCACATGTAGTTTCTGAGATTTCGTGATGAGTGAGTGACCTTTCGATTTTATATATATAGATTAATATTCATTATTATTTTTGCTGCATCGCACAAATCGATTGCCAATACTTCGTCAACATACATAGATCGTACTGAAAATTTATAATATTACCTTTACAAAATCAATTTTCGAAAATGTTGAAGCAGGCTTCGTATCTCCTGAAAGTCACGTATTATGACGGTAACCGGTAAGTTAAACTGCAATATACTTAAAATGTTTATGATAGAATATTATTTATATTTCGTAGGCGCATAAAATTATGAAACGATGACACGGGATAGTTATTAGTGTTAAATTAATAGAAAATACTCTGAACATTTTTTGATTTAGTTTTAACTTAGATATATTTATATTTTATTATAGAAACTGTTGTTTTCGAAGGAATAAATAAATTGACCAGTATGGAACGAACTGAATTTCAATCTACAACAATCAATCATAAGATTTTAAGATAAGCATATGCAAAGTATAAGTACGGAATTTTTATACTCCAGACGTAGGGTCTACTTGTAATTAGTTTCTTTAATTAGTTATTCACTGACTAAGAGAGAACACGCCAAGAGGTTAAGTGATAACTTGAACAAGCAGTTCTTTAAAGTTAAATTGTAGAATTGAACTTCAACGCGAAGACTCGCAGAAAGTACTTGAGCGTGTTTATGCTGCGAGTAAATTGTTTGCAAGCGATTTATCTATGTAAATGTAAAGTTTTAGTTAGAATTAGTTTTGCATTTCATTGAATAATTTATTATAATTAATTTATAAGGGTAGAAAAAATTAAGCAATAATATTAGAGCAATTATGATTACATAGCCTGAAACTAGTGAAAAATATTTGACAAATCAAATATTGGCACTGTAGAATTATTTCGTAAAAGTAACGTACATTTATGTTATTAAAATAATACGATCTATTGTTTTATGATTTTACTTACAATTCATGCATATGTCACACTTCTATACTTACATATATGTATAGAAGTGTGACATACGCATGTATTACATAATTCAAATTCTTGGAAGTTGTTCCAACAGATGAGCCACGGCTTAGAATGAAGACGAGGCCTAACTTTTCTACTTAAATATTACATCACATAGCGAACTGCGATTCAATTTCAATGTAATCATGGGATTTTCCTCTTTAGATGCGGATTTTCTCAAAGGCTTAAGTTAGTTTAGAATTTTGTTTGTATTCAGAGGCCAATTGTCGTGAACAGTTTGAAGCTTTGTTATATAACTGAACAACGGTAAACGGTGTTGTCGTCACAAAAGTTTGAGAATTCGATTTCCGGGATTCCCAGGAAGTTTCTATAATTATAATTCGGCCATCGGAGGATTTCTAAATACGATATCAGAAAAGGTGATATATTTGCTGATAGAACGGCGTTAGTGAATACATTCATACCTCGTCTTATCATTACAGAAAATTTATATGAGAGAGAGAATTCAACAGCAGGTGTTATGATTCGCTATAGAATAACTTTTGCGGCTGTTCTTTTGGAATTGGGACGCTTTCTTGTACACGTTGTACATATACAATAATGCTGGTATCTTTTTCACTATATTACTTTTTGCATACTCAGAACTAAAGTTTCCACTTTGAAGAAGCGAGTTGGCTTTAGCGGCATTTCTTTGCTAATTAACGAGAGAGTTTGCATTTTTGGACACATCTCGGTCTGTTGTAGGGTTGGTGCTCTTTCATTAAATAATGCAAGTGAATATCTTTGTGTGAATATTATATTTAATGTTATAATTATTAATTACATAAACTTACAGCTTATATAATTTATTTACATAGGATAGGGGATTGATTTGGTTTTTAAATGCTTATTGTTTAGAGGGTCTAGTTTTTATTTAAAGGCATACATAATTTTCTTATGTATGATATGTGCTATAGGTAGATATCATTACAATAAATATATTTATAAATTCCATTTTAGCTATTTGTAGCTCGATCCTCCATCTCCCGCTGCTCCGGACATGGCGTGTCGGGTGGCGGTCCCCAACGCCGCACTCGTCGCCACTTGAGTCAGCAGCGGGGACGCACTGGTGCGCCTCGCCTTGGAGGAACGCCAAGATGCACGTGGCCCGTGGAACGTTGCAGCCCTCGTAAGGGCTGGCAGAGTAACAGAGGTACATATGTAGGTATCTATTTTATATTTTGTGATTTTAACTTAGCCAGAAAGTAATTAAATATCGCATATTTTATATCTAAGAGTATCATTGTACTCGTTCAAAGAACGCGAAGAACAAATTTGCTCACTCTATGTAGTAGCACGATAGGAATTTTCAATAATCTAATAGAAGTAACAAACTAAAGCTAATTTCTTTCGACTCAAAGGAAAAGTTTCCCTTAAAAAGTAAGTTTCGATACAGAAACAATAAATAGATTGAGAGCTCCACTCCAGCGTACCTACGAGGGAACTAGAGCAAAGTTGACTGATAACACCATATTCTAGACAATTTTTAATGATATAATGGAAAATTTAATGAATTTTAATCAATGTTCTTTCATAGAGTATATTCAGTAGCTCGATTGGAAAAAGCTAACGTTATGTAAAGTAAAAAGTGAAAATCACATTTGTAAGCAACCAACCACACGAATTGCAACCAAATTTACGAAGAACTCATTAAAACTACAAGGGGATCAGGACAAAATATTTAAAAAGTTCATATCAAGCTAAAGATTTTCTAATGCTTCAGTAAAGTATGGATCGTAAATGAATATAAACGTAACGATGTCGTAGGCCTACGTCTACGCGTGGTCGTAGACGCAATTGTAGGCAATAGCAATGTATCTTTTCATTTCATCGAAGTTGTTTTATCATTTAAAAAAAAACATATTAAAGTAAATTATTAATTAATTAAATTAAGTAGTATATGAGACATACTCACATACATCATTTTTACAATTCCACTTAATTTCTTTAAGTACTGTACCAATTGTTTTTATTTGTTTCATGGCGAACTAATTTCTTTTAAATTTACCTACTATGTTTGTATTTCTCGCCATTAAAAGAATTTATTTCATTATCTATATTACATTATCCTGTCCTTTACAAATTAAATTTCTCACAATGACGTCGAATTCGAAAAACTTGCGTACAAATTTTGTAATTCTGTTGCTAGGGTAAATAAGTCCTGAAGAGTGGAATTTAATGAAACGACAGGGATTGTAAGTGCCAGAATTAAATTTTACAAATGCTCTAAACATCTTGAAACAATTTAAACTTGAATATTAATAAGTGGTGGGTATTGAAATATTTAGTAAAATACCTTATCTTAATTAATTATCAGTAAGCAGAAATCTTATATGGGTCATAATCAGAAAAGTGGACATTTTCGAATTCGTAACGTAACTGATAAGTAACAACACTGATAATGTTTGTTACGAAACTGTTGTTATAAGGCATTATACACAACAAAATAAGAATATTATATGAATAAAACTATTGTTTTTTTTTATTTAATGAGACACAAATTAAAATTTTAAAGATTCAATCGTTGAATTAACATTATAAATGTAAGAAAACATAACAAAGTGACAATATTAACAATATAATAATGATAGTTCGTAACATAATAAACTTCTAGTTAGAGATCACAAAGTTAATGATAAAATTAAATCCACTTTAAAATATATCAAAATTTGAGTCGTTATCACGGGAATTAAGTTTCATTCTTTGTAAGTGTTTATTCCGCATATCTTCATATTTAATAGGATTGGTCTTTTTAAGACGTTCTCTATATCTTTTTTGTCTTTCAGCATTTGACATAGGAGCCATGACGCTTACTGAAAATAAAAAAATATTTATTAATAGGTATTTAATAATATTTCATGTATATTGATCGATCTTATTGATTGATCTTTAACAACACTAGTACAGAACGTATTTGTTTTTAAATAAAAGCCTCACTCGCTTGAGCTACATATTTGTTAATGCACTATTTCCAGAGAAAAAAATAGTAATTACAAAATTACAACAAATTTCAGGAAGAATAAAAAAATGTTTTTAACTAAATCGGTTAAGCCGTTTCTGAGATAAGCGTGCACAAACACATTAGACAAACAAGCAAATAGACAAAAAACTTAAAAATCATTATTTTTGGTTACTTTACGTTATCAAAAGTCACTAATTATTATTTTCATATGCCAGCAATTTTTTTTTATATACATATCTTCCGATGGTAACGTAATTATGAACTAGGCTTCATATTTTCTCAGTTTCGTTACATAACGAAATATAACGAAATTGAGAATAAAGTCTGAGAAATTCTAACTTTTTTAAATATTTGCTCATAAGCCACGTGTTGCATGTGCAAGCACTGAAGTTTTTTTTTGAGATTTTGTAAAAAGAAGCAAATAACATAAACAAGAAAACGAAATTATAGAATACTTACCAAAATAAAAGCCGTTTATAACCCTGAGATGTAATTTCACGCATTCCCTCTAAAACATTTGAACCCCTCAACTGCTGCGAGAACACTACTGGTTGTAGTTACGACAGCATTGACTTTTAGAATTATGGTGCCACAACATAAAATAATATTAAACACCATCCAAAATAATTGCATTCATAATTTAATTGTACGTTACTAGCCCTGAGTAACAAAAAGACAATATTTTGGGACAAATTTACTTAACTTATATATATTATTTACTAAATAATGTATCAATAAAAGTAGTTCTATTTAATATTATGCGTAAAGTAAAGTAATATAAACATATCTGAAATCAAATAAAACCATAAACATTCGTAACAAATCTATTTTCAAAAAGTAAAGTGGTGAATGGGACACGAAAAATAGTATGGAAGCATTTTGAAAAGTTTTTTGCAACTAACAAAAAATACTATTATTAGCCATAATACATTTAAAATATTACAAAAATCTTTAAGTTAATAAGTAAATTTGCCGTAAATGGCAAAATATTTAAATTATCTTTAAAATTGTATTTTTAAAACGCATTCAAAGTAGCGGGACAAGAAAAGACACAAAATGTACACTTTTTCTGATTATGACCCATATAACGTTTCTAGATGACCATAGATATTTTCACGAATCTCAGTAATTTTATCATTATTCGGATAGTGCAGAAGGGGGGAAATTTACGCCTTTATCCTTAACAAGTCTATATAAGTAATATAAGAGTCATACAAAGAACACTAAGAGTGTCGTCCATGAAAGAACACGGCTGGAAGAAGCTGGCCGTTTTAAGCGAAACAGTAAATTATAAAACACAAAACTAAAAAAGGGTGTAGATTTTATGTTTTAATAATTAAAAAAAATACAAAGAATAATATTATAATTCTAAGCCATTTGTTACAGATCTTGAAACAAAAGTGATTACTTCAATATTTAATAGTAATAACACCGCAGCAAAATGTTTTCTTAGTACAAACATGTAAAACAAAAATAAAACTATAGAGAAAGATACACATTAGGTACAACATTAATATACAATATATCATAAGTTTGAAAGCGAGCTCGTGCTTTGCATATTAACGAGTTTGCTCAGAATCATGAACTCTACATAAAATAACAAGTAACGTGCCTTGCTCTGTACTATCAATAAAGGAGACTGTTTATATTGTGTAAGTATATTTTTTCCGAAAAGTACTAAATATATCTTTAGATGTTTGTATCATAATAGAATCTTCATACCAATTAGCTACGTAATATGTTTCATATAGTGCTATTAAAGAAATAAGAACCCTGTGTGAATCAATAAGCCAGTGGGTGTGTCGTTAGAAGTTATGTTTATAGAGGAATTGGACCATTTGCCGCCTTTTCCAGCTATTCAGTATTAGCAATTTGCTTTTTAGATGCATTGGATAGATTGGATAATTAGCTCTATTTTTAAGTAAAAGTTAGTAGTGAGTTTCTCTTTTAAAATTAATTGGAATATTTTATTCTTCTAATCGTGGCGCAGGGGCACAAAGTATGACTGTAAATGTGACTGGTTTTGGGTTCAACCCGGTGTCTCCAGAATTTGGCAGAAAGTGAGTAACGGAGTGTCTAAACACTAAGTTCCCTTTGCGTACCCTGCTGTGTGTAGGATACAGCGTGAAGTTGATTTAATCTAAATATCTTTATAAGTGTGACAATATTTTTAATAATTTCTCAGACAAATTTAAATATAATCTTTTTGCTTATACAAATATTTTCAGTGTTGCAATATTTAATTATTACCTTTTACTGCTTGTAAGGAAAAAGATGTGAAAGGCAACAGAGATACAATAACTGAACATCAGTCAAGTCACAAACAAGATTGCAATGTAATCAATCAGGGGGAGCCTCGTCGGTGATTACTCGAGTGACGTCACAGCACTGCCTGGCCTCACAGCGATATAGGAACACTACACTCGTACAACTTACATTATGTTGTATTGTTTAAATAATTAAAATAATAACATCAAGTCAAGTCTCTTTTAAAACATTTATATTTATTATAGAGACAAAAGACTTAGAGACAATAGGTGGCAATGAAGTCCTTTACATAGTAATATTCCTAACACAGGCAAAATTTGAAGAGAATTAGTCTACCTATATATTATAAATCACACCGTATAAAACAATAAAGAATTACTTACTCACCCCTTCCGTCGTTCGACAAACGTACGCCACATCCGTGCGTATTTCAAGCGTCCCATAAATAATTCAATATTATGTACTAGAGCACTCTCTTTAATCGTTTCATCTGACATCACCTGAGTTATTATACAAACTTCGCTAAATCCTCTGATATGCCTTTAACCTTTTTAATTACACAGTTAATCTCAACGTTTCTGGATAAATACGAGGAATATTTTATAGAACTTTGGCTTAAATTGAGTCTTATACTTTAAATTAATTATAATTAATATTTTATGTAAAATAAAACCGTTTAATAAAGTATAGCGCGTTTAACATAGGTAACAAAACAATAATTCACTATTACTACTTTATAGTAGCAATTATATAATTTTCTTAGAAATATTTCATGCACAAACAAAAACTTTCTTTGTCATATATCTACAATCATAATATTGTGATTATAAAAACCCTTAGTAAAACATGTCTTCAAGTAATATTTCAGTAAATAATTAGGAAAAAACAATTTATTTAAAATACAGTAAAGAGATAAATGAATACAAATTTGGGATAAAGAGAACTCTGCACAGAATTAGACACTCAAACGGGTTTAAAAATATCGGAACATTCACATTGGGGACGAATTAAGGACGAAAAATAAAGAACAAAGTCTATTTTCTCGCTAATTTAAGGAGATAATTTCGTTGAGCGGGTCTCGGTTTGCATCAAACAGTTAGTACGCTACTCGCTGCTCGGTTGGGTAGAGCCAATCATAGCCCTTTGTAAGCTCTTCCTCAGTTCAATAGGATTTTCAGTCTAATAAGAAATCGTTTTATCTGCGTAGAACGTAATATCCACAGAAATTTGATTGATTTGATTATAGTTATTTGTCAATTTCACGACTTTGGTGAATTTTATGTACATAATTTCTCGTCTAACCTAATAATCGGTGTTAATATTTAATAGTAAACAAACTACTAGAAATTATTGCATTAAAATTATTTATAGTGATGATATATATTTGTGAATTATCAGACGACCATTTCTAATCGCTTAATCCTTTTGAGTCACAATGTCTGTTTAAAATCGTATGCATGGCATGGTAAAAAATATTTATTTTCATTTCACCTTTATATTTAAGCTTGTCTAACACTATTGCGGTATCGATTTCAACATGCATGTGATTTGCCGTTGCGGTAGTTGTGGCTATTGTTATATAACTTTAATATTATAATGTAGATAAATTGACTATATATTTCCAATCAGTTAATTTAAATTATCGTTATATTATATTAGCTTAGTGTGTTTAATTTAAATTAATTTATTATATTGTTGGTTTCATTATTGTTATGATAAACGTGATGACATCCCGATCATAATATTAAATTAAAACTCAAATTACAAATGGTTGTTTGCTGTAATAAGTCTAGTTAATAAAACTACATCTTTGTAAATATATACTTTGTAAATGTAACATAATAAAATAATCAATATTTTATTCTAATTAACCGAAAACTTTATCCATTGGTATAAAAAACTCGTTACTTGTAAAAAATCTAATTTCACGGAAGCTAGCATTAATCTCTTACTGAGTATGTGAAGTGAAGTTGCTTATTTACCAAGAGGTAAAAATTTCTAAACATAAAATAAATTTTAAAGCAAGAAATAATTAACAATTTAAATTTAAATTAAAGTTGGAGTTTCTAGAATATTTCATTAGTATGAACTGGAGAAGTGTTCTGTAATACGTATGTAGGAGGTGAAACGTGAAGTGCCGACGGCGGACAAGTTAAGTTGTTTCAAACTATACTAGAGTTGCGAAGTCATTCTTTATGCTTTTATATAGTGGAGATGTTGATGGAACCATATATATTACACCAATGTAAGACATTTGTAGCTTGCGTTTGATGTCGTAGTAACATTATTTATATTAACTTGTATTACCTTATTTAACCTTTACCTGATATATATGACCTCAAGTCGTGTTCGTGGGCAAATAGGAACATGTGTCTTATCTGTACAATAAAATAATAGACTGAAACCATCGGTAATGATTTTTACCTTATACCGTACATGGCGTAACTAAGCGGATATGTAAGTATTATTTCAATCATTCATTTGAAATGGTAGACGTAGACTTATAAGAATAACATTTCTTTAATCACAAATTAATAAAAAACACAAATAAAATAGTTCCAGAACGACTCCAATATGTTTGAATGGATTGAATTTGAAAATAATACACGTAAATATGTATGTAATACCAAGTAATTGTTCACTTTAATTCAATTTACTTTAATTTCTATTAATCATATCCTTTATTTACAATCACTTGCATTTAGTGCAATTTGAAAACTTTCTAAATGTTATACATAAACTCTCTTAACTCTACTTCTTAGTATTCTTCAAGCTATTAATTAATCTCAAGTAACAAAAATTAAGAAATAATTGTTCTTATCACAATAATTTATAACTTTATTTATACAATACAAAATTCATTAGACTCGGTGACAATTAACAAATTATAAATTACGAACTCAATTAATACGCTTGCACAGCTCACCCGTATATATGTCCGCGTCCGGTACTACTTCGCAATCGTCATTCTAGATTTGATTGTAGTCATCACACTCATATACAAGGCAATACAAATCCGCGTTAAAAATGAAAATAATCAGTTGCTTCGTCCTGGTCGTCGCGGTCGCCGTGGTCAGCGGTAACAACAAGCCACACTACGACGTCAATGACGCTCCGGCATTATTCGAGAAGTTTGTGAAAGACTACAACAGGCACTACAAGGATGAGGCTGATAGGAGAGAGCATTATGAAGCTTTCGTGAAGTCCTTACATGACATCAATGAAGCTAATGCTAAGAGTGAATACGCCACTTACGATATAAATAAGTTCGCCGATTATACACCTGAAGAAGTGGAAAAAATGAGGGGCCTTGGACGTGCGTTCTATTAGTACTGTCATAAATATACTAACAATATCTCGTTAAATTTTATAGTCCATCTATCAATGCAGATTCCATCAGTAACGTCAAACGAATCCTCCAAAATCGCATTATTGCATTTCAAAGTTGCATAAATAAAATTTGGCGAGATCAATTATGATACATTAGATAATTATCTATCCTTAACTAATACGTCATTTTCCATATCCCGGAAAAAAAAGTTATTGGTTTCTATTAAAGCGCGTAAATTCTTAACGATAGTGTCCTATGTACGAGTACGAGTAAGTTATAAATATTGTAAATATTAGTTGACAATCAATTAAAACATTTAAGTACAGTATTTCAAAGTTAATATTTATTAACGAGGTTTAATTTTATTTTCAGCGCGCAGAACTTAGTTCCAGAAAATCCTGACCAAAGACAGCGACTAGACGACTATTTAGCTACGTTCAACGACCTTCATACATTTCTATAATCTTAATATATCATTGAATCAATATAAATCAATTTATTATTAAATAACATAATAGTAAGTAAACCTTATAAATTTTTCAATTGCTACATACAGTATGTGTGAGTCGTATATAATTATTTATAATATTTTTATCATCATTTCTGCAGTAGGTATATAATTACTTCTAATATTTTTTATCTTGTGACTAATGTTGAGCATTTTAAATTTAAAATGCATTAGACTCAGTGAATATAAAATAAACTATAGAAGTAAATTGGGAATCTAATTAATCGCTGATATGACGATTATATGTATATAGTGTGCCTCCCTGCAATAACCAGTATATGTAAATCAAGACTAACTAACTACCTCAAGCTAACTCAGCTTGTTAAATTAAAACAAGTAAATTTGATAATTTCAAAAATATGTAAATAAAAAGTTATTAGGTAAGATAATGTCTGATATTTAACCAACTACCCTGAAAATTTTATACCATGACAAATTATTTAGTAACGAATGAGTTAAAACGAAGTTAAAATAAATGTTTTGAAATTTATTTTAATAAGATTTAAACATTCGACAATTTTATGTATTTAGTCTTAATAGAAATTGTTTATAAGTTACGTACTTTTTAAATTTTTTTAGTCCAACAGTTTCAAACCTTAAAATTGTAGTAAAAAAGAATAATATTTGATAATTAAATCAACTCTTAAAGTACAATCACGGTGTAGATGAGGGACTAACGATAAACGGTCCTGGTAAACTCAAGAGAAATGTTCGCTTTGAGGTGTAATGGTTCAAGGCCTTCAGTTGCACGCTGGGAGAGTAATGGTACCGAAACGACCTGCAGGCGAGAGGGGACTCTAACAAGGGTCTCAATTTAAATTGATTTAACTAAAATATTTACAGTCTGTCTTTTGTATAAAAAAAAACAAACAAAACCTTATACATTTAGAATTGTAAATCCCAACATAAAGTTATATTTTATTTGAAGCTAACATTTTAAATGACAAAGAGTGATTAGAATTGCTCGTATCGTTATTTGTTGTTTCATTTATTCTCATATATTTCCAAATAAAATAACTAAAACAAGCTAGCTAATCCAGTTACATACGTATTGGTATAGTTGTATAGCCTTTTATCCTTGGACCCTCTGTCAGTGATGCGAATAAAAGTACGTATCGGCGAGGAATAGTGAATGAACACTACGCTTACGTCATGCGTAAAGTGTACGAAGGTAGTGAAAATTAAATCACGTTTGAAGACTACACCTTTCCCAAGTAGCATCACGTAATATTGACCTTTTTTAGGCCATTAATTATTATATTATGTCATTTTTTTTAGTCAAATAAAATCAAGATCGTCAAAAATATTTCTTTATACCATATTATAGGTACACATATTATGTACGGACTAGTGCATTTCACATTCATGATAATATAACAATTTCTTTGTAACGATATCCATTTATGTTAAAGTATAATCATTCTACTTGTTATAAAAGATAACAACGGTCACACAACTACTATATTAATATGCAAATTTGTATTGCAATCGAATATGTATTTTAGAGAAAACACACAATTCTCGGGTAATATGCGTGAAACATGGCTCATACATGGCTCGTAAATCAGTCCCGCCCTTTGTGTAAAAGACCGGCGCCAATTGAAGAAACATCACATCAATACGTGGAATCTTTCTTCGAGTGTTACGTTTTACTGATCTTACCTCAGGAACGCTGGGAGATATTGAGTTGAAATTTAAAACATATACTCATATCTACAGTCCCTTGATTTCCTAAAAAAATCTTATTTATACATATATGGCCGTTTATATCGTAGAAACGCCTATTTAATTATTAAATTTGGCAGTTAGCACTTATAGGTAGTACTAGTTCAGGAAAATAAGGATTTGAAAACTATGCATTTGTGGATAATTTCTAAAAAATAATAGCACAGACAGACAGACAAAATTTACTATTAAATACGCTAGTTCAAGTGAGGTATCAGAAGAAAGGGCTCTGGCTAAGCTTATACGGCTCACCTATATATATGCCCGGTGCATCTTCGGAATTGTCATTCTAGATTTTATTTTAGTCACTAGCGTGTGTAGAAGAAAATCAACGTTCATAATGAAAATATTCAGTTGCATAGTCCTCCTCGTCGTCGTCGCTGCGGCCAGCGGTGATGATAAGCCACACTACGACATCAAAGACGCGCCGGCATTATTTGAGCAATTTGTGAAAGAGTACAACAAGCACTACAAGAGTGATGCTGATAAGAAGGAGCATTATAAAGCTTTCGTGAATTCCTTAAATCAAATTAATAAGGCCAATGCTGAAAGTAACAGTGCTACTTTCGATATAAACAGATTTTCCGATTATACACCTCGCGAGATGGCAAAATTGAGGGGCTATGGAAGTGCGTTTTATTTGTGATGTTATCTATATACTGAAAATCTATCTATAAGCTTTATTTATTAATGTAGCGTCTGTGACTAATAACGAAGTCCAAATAACGTAGAATTTTCTATCGAGTTTTTGTGTGTATTATTTATTAATTACAAAATTAATCGGCGATTCTTAAGAAAATATCTGCTGTTACTAGACATTGCTGGTTACAAAATATTTAGTGTTGCAATGCGAATACAAAATTAATTATTAAATTCTTTACGCTATATCTTTTATACGAAAAGTGTTCTAATTCCATTCCCCATACTAAAAATATTTACTTAAACAGGGTATTTCAAAGATATTATTTATTAATGTGATTTAATTTGTTTTCAGATAACCCGTCAACTCCAGAAAATCCCGGCAAATAAGTTGTTGCTGCTTTTGCTGTGCACTACAACTTTTGCATATTTATGTATTTTTAGTTCAATTCTATTATTAAATTAAAGCATAATTCTTACCCTTATAAATATTACAATACTTCAATAAATATATCATTATCGAAGTACATTTGTTTGATAAGCATCTTATGACTCATATACCTGTCATGTTCATGACATTATCCGAATAAAGCATGTGAAAGCATGTCACATACTAATGATTTATTTATACATATGTAGTATGTTAACTGATAAAAAAACTGGCTGTCTGTAAAGTCGGTTTACGGACGATAGTTTTACGTGATAGCGAATTATTACTATTTTGTATAATACAATCATCACGAACGTTTTTAATGCACTTATAGTCTTCATAACTCGATAGTTTCAAATATGACGGCTAACAAATGTATTATAAGCCGCCGTAGCGGAATAGTTACGGGATTCAAATTCCACATTATTTCTTATTAATACTCTAGCAAATAAAGCGACGTTGAGCTCTCAGTACGTTCTATCTTTTCTTGGATAAAAAATGGTAAACGCCGAATTTTTGAGATATGGTAGAACGAAACGCCGGGCTATAAAATCGAGGAAATGAAATTATTAAATATTTCATTACCCTGAGTAGAAATTGAATCTATTACCGTCACTTATCTAGCCACACTTGTGCCAATGAGCCATGATTCTCATATAAATAAATCCAATAGAGACCGAAATAATACATGTACCTATATAGATTTTTTTCAAAATTATGAGAATCATAAATATTTTTTAATAAAATTTTAAAACAATGTTATACTAAAACTAATCTCAGCTTAGTAACGATAGTGAACATAGTTGTAAGATATAGTATATTTTTTACCGATGCCATAGCATCACTAAATGTTCGGAACTAGTTAATCGAACTTTGACAAAGTACTGCTCGGTGTCTGACGCCAACTGCCTTCGGCAAAGCTCTCCTTCTAGGCATCTCCAATTTAAATTATAAATTCACATCTTAGAGAGCGATAGGAACACAATAGACATGCTGTTGACAGGTCACCTAAAACAGGATTAGCTTAAAGACTTATTAAATAAAATCTCATAACTTCTAAATAATGAAAAATAATTTTGCGAATACAAAATATTTCGTAGAATATAACTGATTGTGACAATCAAGGACAATTGGTGATTATAAAAAATGGTCTTATTAAAAAGGTAGTAAAAAGAAACTAAACCTATGCTTAGTGAACTCTTACTGCAGGTAATGGAGCTATCGATTAAGCTAACGATGTTATGTCCTTATGGGGGTTTTATAATATTAAAATAGTTATCAGTGTAAAATCATTCTTTCATTTATGGTGACATTCTTTTTAGAAATTGTCATATATTTTTACAAATAATTAAATGCAAAAACTTAAATTATAATAAAACTTTCAAATACTATTTTAAATGTTACTGCAGCTGAGGCAATTGTAACTCAAATAGGATAATTAGCAACTGAAATTTCCAATCACAATGTAAGATTTAAAAGGCTGTGAGCAATGAAATGCTATTTTTTGTTAGTAATACACCAGTGAATAGTTTAGTATATTTTTTACAGTTTACAAACTAAAAAGTTGAAATATGAGAAGAACGCAGTACATTTTACCCCATTTTAAATAGTTCATTAAAAGGTGACCCGATTTATCGGAGGCAAATTTTACCAAACTCGTCACAATTTCATTGAAACCAACGAGCTTTCAACGAAATTAGCGTTTTGGAATCGAGTTAAAATCCATTAGCTATTCACGCTTAAAATTGTTCTGAAATGAACTTTTAATTCTACACTTTTAACAGTTTCATGTGCTAAATTATATCGCTAATACTAATCCTAAACTTTACATTTGATTGAAAATATTTGAGGCCAGTCGTGATGCAGAGGCACAAGCGTGTGACTGTAAACGCAACAGGTTGTGGGTTCAATTCCCACTTGAGTAAATGAAATTTCTATCGATCTCCATTATAATATGCTGAATTTACTACTATTGTCGTTTGCTGAAGCTGTGAAATACTCACGAACAAATGAGCTCACATCTATTGATTGCACGAACTAATTGTTTTATAACTATAGGAGCTAGTTCAAAACGTGTGACTACCCTATTGCTCTGATTGAATAAATACCTGATGTACATAATACAAGCGAGTAATAATCACCATTTTAAAAGACGTAGAATAGGTATATAAAAAAAATAAAATACAGAATAAAAGGGACTGTTATATAAATGATGTAGTGACTCTTCTCAATACAATGTTTACTCTTTTACAACTACTTATAAAAACACCCTTGATTGAGAATTAATTCACATTCGCAATCAACTGACCGGGGTTCATTAATTTTATGATCAAATTTAAATTGTACTCAGATATTGAAATTAATATATAATATGGGATAAGCCTTTAAATTAATGTCGTTTGTATTCATCATATTAAAACTTGCTGATTAATCAATTATAACACTATGAACTGGATCGAATTGTTTGTGTTTAATTATTTATATTGACTTTGTTTTGTGAGACGACTTTATATTGTAAACTGTCAAGTGTAGGTTTTCATTATTGTTTTATTCATCGATATATTTTATTACTCTGACGGAGGAAAAGAGAATATTTTACTTGGTAGGTACTTAAATTTTGCAAGATTGGCAAAATTCGAAAATAATTTTTTTTATTCGCGCCGCCGTAGATATCGACGCCATGATTTAATCAAATACTTCTTTTTGTAATTTTACCAATGTGAGGAAATGAACATAATGAATTCCCCGTAGTGAAAATCGAATACACGACCGTCACCGTCGTTTACAGACACACACTTGTGCTAATGTGCCAGCAGGGCTCATGTTTATACGTTCCACGTTGTTATAGTAAACATTCAATAGACAGGTAGTGGAAGGTAACGAGTTGCAGGCTCTTTAATCTCGCCGCCTCGTCCGCGTCTACTTTAGTTCCCTTTAAAGTTGATTGAGCGCAGCACTTTGTGTGCATACAAGGACGTCGGCAACTCCCAGGGATTAAGTTTATCAAAAAAGCTCTACGCTTTTAGGTGAATTTCCAGCAAAAAATTTGGGAGTTACTTAACTTAACCCATATAGACCCGCCGTGCCCAAATAGGTACACCTACAATAGTACCCTTGTTTTTTTTATATTTTTATTTTTATGCAGTTTATGTCTAGAATTGTAAAGATAAGTAGTATATCCTTATGTTGAAGCCGTAAAATCCAATTAAAAATTTTTTACAATCGTTCATTTCGTGCCTTTTGTAAAGCTGTTTTACTAAATCTGTGAAGGCAAAATGTAAGTACTTTTATTTTTAAATTTTTCTTCTAAATACATTTGTTTTGGTACAAAACATACTTAAGTACTTAGTATTCTTTGTAATATAATTACATTTGATTACAAAAGAAGAGTCGTAATAGGGCAAATTCAACTTTTACGATGCTGTCCCCAATTGGGGCCAATGGGCACATCAGAGGTCAATTTTTATGTTTTTATACGCATGTCCATCCAAGGTTCATAATGACTCTTAGGATATCTAGCGGTCGCAATGAATATAAGGGTCTTCAAGAAGCAATCACAGTTGTAATTATTAAAGGAAAAGAGAACTGAAGGGAAAGACTTCAAAGAGGTATATTTAGTTGCGCTGCCTCTAGAACCAGATGTGGTAATCGACGAAGAAGAAGATGTAGATATACAAAGCACTGCTAATATGCCTGCTTACTAATAGAAGCAATTGTCAACCTTTTGCTAAGAGACGTAGAGGAACCGTAATCTTGAGCAACCCCGTTGGTGTAAAAGTGATCCAACTACGACTAATATACAAGGTCGTCTTGAGAAATTTAAGAATTGTTAAAAGATGAAACTCAGCAGTAAAGGATATGAAAAGAAAAACTGAGCCGATTTTGATTACTGCTTTTACCAAGTTAACCAATTTTTATAAGTGCGAAGGTTTTACAGTGTGGTATGGGCGGGGTTGATCAGGCTGATCAATCTTTTTACCTATAGAGCAATGCTGTACGTGGCAAAAAATGGTGGTGGGTTTTATCCACACATACATAAGATCTTGCTGTTGCAAATTCGCGGCACCTGCACTTGCTAACTAATATAAACAGGATAGATTAGCTTGATTTTTTCGTTACATCGCTCGTCTCGATTTAAGAGACGAAAAAATCAACATATTTATGCGACCAGCAGCTTCTGCAGTACCAAGTCTGCAGCACCACGTGGTAGACCACTACTCCAAAAAATTTTGCTAGCAACTGAGACGTGCAATGTGCCATAAAAAAACGCGTTGATAGTGTAAAAAGTGTTATAAAACATTTCGTGTCGCAAAAATTGTTTCGAAAATTTAGATACTATATGTGCCCATTGGCCCCATTTAAGGACGGCATTTTATATTTAAATTAAAAAAAAATATTTTTTTTTTGACGTTTTTTATTTTCTTACATCGATATCTATCAATTATTACCTAAAAAACCTTTTATTTACTGCTAGTTTGGCTATGGGTCTAAAAGGGTTAACGTAAAACAAACAGGCTTAGTAATTTGATATTGTATCAAGATTATTGTAGCAAAAGCTTTATACTAACTTCAAAATTATATTTTTTTTAATTAACTGTTTTTGCTTAACAAAATCAAAGTACATTTACTTTATGTTAAATTCAATTATTTTGTTAAAAAAATATTTATTATATGTATGTACGATTCTTTAGTAGCGTATATTTTAGATATTGATAATAGAAAAAAAATATTTTACAAAATTTTAATTCTCAACGAGGAATGCATGTGATATTTTTACAGTTTTCAATTACATGCATCTTTCACTTTGCTCATCCACCTTTAATTAAAATTTAGTTAACCAAAAAATTCAGTGTACCCTAGATACATAGCAGTTTAACATATACAAACTACTTGCGCAAGGAACGTTTGCATTTTTTACTTTATATTTTCTATAAAAGCTTCTACAGGTACGCGAGTTAAATAAAAACTTCTCTTTTTGGTCCGTATTTCTTAATAAAGAAAATTGATTGCTCAATTTCCGTAGTTCAGCTGTATTGTGGAGTTATGCAAGAACAATAATCCTCCAAGGAGCAGTAATAAGCCGCGGGCGAACAGTAGTCATACTTCATACTGCAGAGACAAGTAATATGCGATGCATTATAGAGTCAATGTGGGACATCTTGCCACTTGTGACAGATATACAATATGACCGCGGGAGCTTTACTGAGAAATACAAATCGAAAAAAAATCTATGTCCTATCTGCAGAAAGAGTAATATAAAAATAATTTAATTTTAACGGCACAAGTGTGACTGTAACGCGATGGTTGTGGGTTAAATCCCCCACTCGAGGAAGTGAAATATTTATTTACGTTTATATTTCCATTTCTTCGCTCTGGTGTCGAGGCGCGGCGTTGAGTTCTGCCACCACACGCAAAGCCTCCAGAATTCGGCAGAAAGTGGGAAACGGAGTGTCTTAACACTAGGTTTTCCCTGCCTTCCCTGATGTGCGCGGGATACAGCGTGAAGCTGATTTAATTTTATTAATTTATTTTATTTAATTTTAATAAATCATATCTATTTTTCATTCTAAGCGTTTTCGTATAAAATCCAGTAATTAAGCTTATATGTTATCTAAAATTTGATAGTTATTATTATATTTTACTTTACCTACGTGTATTTGATTTTGATTCGTTACCCATCATGAAATACTTAACAATCAATAAAAATAGCTACAAGGAAATTTGCGTGTTCAGCGTTTAGTTTAATTAAATCTAGTCAGTCATAGTATTTGCGGCGGATCAGTGAGACAATAACCATTGTATGCAATAACCCTCGAATGAAACCATATAATATGATGAAGAGGTTGATAGAATCTACTGCGAGCTCTCTTTTTCATTTAGCACCATTTTGATGCGTCAGCGAAAAATATGGCAATATTGGACGTTTTATTAGTCAGTCGAAATAAACGGAAGCAATTTTTGAATTCGAATAAAGAAAATCTTTATTTTCTTTCATATACTTGCGTGAAATCATAATTGTATTTCATTCATTTTAAAATAATTTTTAATTTTAGTTTCTCAGCCATTTCTTTTGTCTGTTATTCTGTTATTTATATAATATATCTTGTAAATAAATTATTAATTATTTAAATTACTTTTTATTTATTTAACTTATATCAGTTATGTGAAACGTGAAATTGACATTGACGGGGATTTATTATTTTAGGTATTTTTTTTATGTTCAAAATAAATAAGCAAAGTATCTTTTACGCTACAAAATAGTTGCAACATACTCAAAGTTACGAACTAACGATAATGTATTATGTTTCAAAAACTTCAGTAAAGTCAACATATTATACACCTTAAGTTCCAGTTGTTGTTTTCTATTCTCTTTAAGAACACGTTAAGAGAGCCCTAAGTTATATATTCAAAAACCACTCACATCAGTTCGTGACTCTACTCTCTACTTGGGCAGTTACCGTACATTGTGCTCGCAGTTAGCAAGTTGCCGCATATCTGTGTAGATTGGTTGTTTGTAAACTTTCAATAGACGAGTCACATTTTATAGCTTTTACGTTGAATGTGGTTTCCATGTTGTCGATGTCATTTGTTAAGGCTTTGGAAGCCTGTAAGATTAATATAGTGATAGGTTTGACTAACAATCTTAAAACAAAGACTTAAACTGGCTTATTACTCTATTATATTGTGGAGGAAAATCAAAAGCTCACGAGTTCGATTCCGAAAGAAAATATGCAATGCAATAAGGTTTATGATGATAAGTCTACGTATTTATTTAAATACCTACATACATGTATGTTACATACATATTTTTACGTATCTACATTGCTTCAGCTCTTAAGCTTTTAATTCAGTTTGGTAATATTCTTTCTAAAATATGGCAATGTGAAGATAATACTATCTTTATTGAAATAGTGACATCAGGCTTTCATTACGCTGTTCAATTTATGCTTTTAACATCCAAAATGGCAGTTATAATATTAATCCTCGCTGAATATGCGATATGGGGATCAACATTCAACGAACGTACTTACTACAAAGTGAGAAATAATCTTTGTATGTCTTATTTTAGATTTTAGAAATCAAAAATATTGATGTTTTGTCGAAAATTTGTTGTTTTTGTAAAACCACAAATGTTTGAAAAGCTCAACCTCACCATTCTATTAATAAAAAAATATTTTCATAACTGTTGTTACTTAATTACATAATATTAGTAATATTATATCTTAATCTAAAATGGAAAAATTTCCTACCACCGCCTATTCATTACAGCTTTCCATTAAAGCGGTAGTTCCTAGTTAACTGGGGCTAATTTATGCAGTACACGCTCTACGAGACAGAATGCAGCGTGGCGCGTTCATTATACGCGCGGTTTGGGAATGAATGCTACTTGTCGATTTGTGTTAATTGTAGAGAACGATTTGTAAAGGCTTTCAATTTTATTTTTAAACGTAGGCCAGTTATTTAATTAATGGATTAGGTTCCCTAGGTAGGACCCCTTTGGAAGGCTTG
The DNA here is from genome assembly GCA_016802625.1 of Heliconius numata. Classification (NCBI taxonomy): domain Eukaryota; kingdom Metazoa; phylum Arthropoda; class Insecta; order Lepidoptera; family Nymphalidae; genus Heliconius; species Heliconius numata. Next base: position 654,193 of record JAEBDU010013093.1, read on the forward strand.
CATGGGGGACACAGGTCCAACACGTAGAGGCCCCTAAGAGAATATACGTATTCATTGTGATATGTTGGTAAAATTAAGTGTATTATTTTTAATACCTTTTTTTATTATATTCTTCTTATATTAGTAAAAGTATGCAGTCATTTCAAATACAAATAAAAAAAGTTCCATTTATAAAGAAAAGAAAAAGAACTAATAGTCAAGAAAGTATTTCTTTAATAATTTTATTCTGGCAGCGGAGCTGTTTAAAAAATAAATGAATGATACACTTTTTGAACGGAGAAGCCTAAAGCCAGACAGAGTTACTTTCGAATTTATAATATAGGTATGGAGGTATGGATACAATGACGCAACGGCACAATGCCTTAGTTCATTTTGCACTCTGGGTAGATAATTTCATTTACCTACTTGTTTTTCATTTACCTGTTTTCGTCTCAATATCTTCAGAATTCGGCGAAAAGTAGAGAGTGGAAGTAACATCAGCTATAGGAACACAGCAAATCAGCTGTAATAAAAGATGAAGCTTATGAGTTGAATACGTACATTTTATCCAAAAAAATTAAAAGTAACTATAAAACAGTTTTACTTTATTTGGTTCAGTAAAAACAGTGCAATCGTCTCGACGTTAACGGAAAATATAGGCAGCGGACTCCTTTATCACACGGGAGTAAAACTTTGCGACTTTAAATCAGCAATTTGTACGACACGTAAAGTTTCCACTATTGCAATTATTTCTGAAAAGAAAACACTTATGCTTTGTTGAAACATTAAATATTTAGTTTAAAAATGTATAACATCAAAGCTGGTGCTTGAAATTTTATGTTTATACGTTGAATTAATGCTTATTGATTATACATTTAAGATTTTGCCTGCAATTGGAAACTATTGGAAAGATTAAGAGGATCAGGAAAGATTAACCAGAATCTATCAAACTAACATAGACCGAAAATTCTCGCATTAACTCGAAGCACTCGCAGATAAAAGCTTTTAATCCGATAACAGAGGTCCAAAGGTAGCTAATAAGACCTTTTCATTTAATAAGTGCAGCATTAGGTTATTCTAGCGTACATAGAGAAACGGGTAATTTACTTGAAAGCAATAGCCGCATCTGGCGTTTGTTGGATTATGTTATTCAAATTCAATAATCTCAGTAGTACCATCTGAGGAGGACCATTGCAAGTTTTTTCGTTTCCTTCTGAAGTTCAGAACCTGGTGTCGGAATGATTCAAGTAAGTATTTCTATTCGCAAACTTTTTAAAGTGAGAAACATAAATTTTGTTAAAGGTAAACGTATAGAATGATTAGGGAACAATAATTTATTAAAAGAATTGAAATTTCGTCATATATATTTTTTAATCTTACGTATATTTTTTATTAAAAATCGCCTCCATTATGATTTACGCCTAGTAATTTTCTTCATAGAAAATTTTCGGATGTTTATTACTGTCAATTTTGTGTGATGAGTTTGCAAAATATAGCGAGCGATGTGAGGATAGACGTTAACTGACTTATAATGTTATTATGTTCAGTAATATGTTAAAAATAAGTAAGTAAGGCATATAGGTGTCTATAAAATTTTTACCTAAAATATAATTTAATATTTACTAGTTTCTAAAACCGAAAAAAGAAATTGATTAAAGCGACAAATTGATTTTTTCTATTTGTTGCTTTCCTACGTAAATTTTCATAGTATACATGTAAATAACAAAGAATGTCTAATAGTCAAAGAATATGAGATAAAATGTTCATATTAACAACATCGACACCACAAAATTAAAAAAGTCCTTATTTAAATAAACCAACATTACATTTTGAGTAACGGTCATCGAAAATCAATATGACATGAACTCAACCGCCCATTGTATGCTTGATTGGCATTTTAATGAATGCTTCGTTGCCCCGTATCTTTCGCATCATTGAATTTTGTATACATCACATCAAACTCCAGTGGAGCTAAATTACACACTCTCCCTTATTGGTATGTTTTTTTTTGTATATACTATTTTGTATAACCTTCTTGATTAAAACTGAGACATTTTTCAATGCCATATACAAAACCAATATTTATAAAATACTATACGCTATATATTTTTTTAAGCTTCACGCTGTATCCCGCACACAGCAGGGTAGGCTCCCTCAGCTTGACTTTGACAACTTGAGTTTTAAGACAATCCTTTCTTCACTTTCTGCCGAATTCTGGAGGCATTGCGTGTTGAGTGGCGGAACTCAACGCCGTTCTTTGCCTCGACACCAGAACGAAGAAATGATTTCTTTTATATAATTTAATTTTATATACTAATACAAATATTTCTTCATAATATTAAAAAACATAAGATTTTTTTTAGGGTGAATACAACTACTTGAACCGATGAAAATTAAATTGTAACCAGTGTTATATTAAATTTCTTGTCACAGACTTTAGTTTGACTACATACATAATATGTAAGTAAGCGGTAATTCAATGCTGAAATTCTCACAGGTTCTCGTGTCGCCCCCTCATTCGATTATACTGGATTCTGCTTAATCCTCGTTACTCGTGGTAGCACGACTCCAACGTCATATTAAACTGATACATATTTAAGATCGTTGTCAATATTTGGTTTCACAAGCCGTACGCTTGTAATTACTACTGTTTTATTGTTTTGAAAGCTAATATTTATTAAAATATTCATTCGTTCAGTGAGCATGTGATCGGATGGTGTCATATATATGCCACATTTATACGTACGCGGCATAATTGTGAACGCGGTACAAGTGAGATTCATTGAAATAATCTACATTTCCTCGCTCTAATAAAATAACGGATGTAACTCGTTCCGAGTTTTCTAGTGTAACAAATAGACAAAAAACTTAATAAAAAAAGTGTCTTAGATCAAGTACTTCAATTTTTAACGTTCAATTAAAATTCTCAATTTTATAATTTAAACTTACGCAAGGAACTGTTAAAATAACAAAAAATATCAAAAAATATACTTATGAAATAAAACAAGTGTAGCCCAAAAATTCAATACATTTATTTACATTATTCGTTATAACATAGTGAGTACAGTATCTAGAGTTCGGTTGCATAGTTCCGAGTAGCACGATCGGCAAAGAGAGCCTAGTGACAAGAAACTTAATTCTCCGCCTAAAAATAAAATAATAAAAACATTATGAAAATAATAATTCTGCTTAACAATGTTAAAATATTAAGGTCATTTGCATGGACTGTGGACTTAATGGTACAGCTTTTACATATTTTGTATATAGGAAATGATGAAATCGATGCGCGATAAAAAAATTTATACTCAACTAATGACAAAATTATACTCGCCCTGATCACGCTTGCTTTCGAGTAAGGTTACTCGAAAGTAAAACTTAAGAAAATCGTCTGTCAAAGTAATAATGAAGACTTCAATAGAACCGACCAACTCAGCTAAAGATGGTGGAGAGGATTTCTAGTGACTGATTTGTGGTGACCTCCTAAATAAACTTGAAGAAATAATTAAATTCTAACTTAGGACGAGAAGTTTATGCGAATAGAACGTGATCTGTATCTTTAAGTTAAGAAATTCTGGGATAAAATCTCTGTAGAATATTTATTTAAAAGATTTTATATTTAAATTAAATTTAGCTTGACTTACATATTTAAGCATGATGTTTTTTATTTTAAATATTATATACGTATATTTATTTTATTCGTCGTTTTAATTAAAGTAAAATATAAAAAAATATTCGTTCGACTGGGATAATACGTATGATCACAATCTGTCCTTTTTAATCATATTTGATGCGGAGATTACAAAATAAACATTTAAATCATAGCGTTGCAATAATTAATTATAAATAATACATAAATACATTTTCACTTTATAATTTTATTGTACTTATAAAATATTTATTTTATTTATCAGGTTACTTATGTATAACATAGATTTTTTTTAAAGTACTATCTACACATATTGCTAAAAGAAAAAAAATAGTCCTTAGATGAACTTACATACATGATCACATCTCATATAATTATTACACAGTATTGGTGCAGCTCACTTGTAGGTGATCAATATTAACCTGTAAGTACCAATATATACAATTATTTTACAGCTTCTTATACAATGAAAATTTTCAAACATTTTACTTTCCCTAACATTTGTAAAGGCATAGGCTTACATCGATACAATGGTTCGATGGTAAATGGAAACTCGAGCTTGAGTCTTGAATTGGCATGTTTGATCATCAAACGAAACCATTTTGGGGATTTCTAGAACCCTCGTGAAATACTCCGGAAAATGAAAGGTAGGAAATGAAGGTATTTATAAAATATACACGGGGCTGTTAATCTTTTGATATTTAGGGAGTAAAAATGTAAATGATACTATAAAATAAAATTATATACTTCTGTTATTTATAATCTATTTTGAATTCAAGCCAAAAGTATGATAATTACTTAAAAATTACATTCAGATAATGTTCTTTATATTTGTATTTATTGTAAGCTTATTATGAAGTAGCTTTTCGGAGGTATATTTTAGTAACGTAAAATAAACATACACAAACATTTTAGATAATACAAAGTAATTTAAGAACACTGTAGTGTGTATTTATAGTCTATCAAGTTGAACTTTAAATATGTGATTGAATTGAAGAAATGGAATATGATAAAAGGAATATAACTATTGATCATCTGCGTTACATAAAAAAATACATATAATTCATTTGTAAATATTTTCAGTTGTTGCTCCATATTGGTGTAAAAAATCCTGCAGTGTTTTTTATTGAATTCTACAGAAAATGTTTAAAAAGTTCGCCTATTTTGAATTTACTGAATGAACTCATGAATAAATAGGTAATACATATACAAAAAATAATCATTGATGTCCTATTAGGAACGATGTCCGACTATAGAACCATTCAAATACATTCAGTTATCAGCGTTAGTTACGTACAATGGACGTTCGCTATTCTATAGATGTCAATCACTGTTTTAGATGAGTTTTTCCAGTTTGCGTTTAAGTATCTCCAGTTGTATTCGTATTTTACAAAAGCTATTATAAAAAAACATTTTAGTCAATAAAACCGACCGATTCTGTTGATATTCTAAATTATATAAAACTATTGTAGTTATCTCTGGATATGAAGCTCTAGAGAATGGATTTTCATTCAGGTTATCCTTATCAACGATCGGGTTGGACTTGCTTTTCATTTCGATATTTTACATCGCCCACGCGGTAGCTGGCATTGTAAATTTTATACTACAGATAAAATTAAAAGATAAGCATTGTAGGAACTTTTTGCACGTACGGAGTTTTTACTATGTTGGGAGAATATGATTGTCCGTTTTACGAGTAGTATGTTTTTTTTGAAGCATCAAAAAATATTTGTTATTATTTAATAATTAATTTGAGTAAAATTAATTATCAATATTATTATAAAAAACTTAATTTGAAATATCTAAATTAAAATTACATAAAGAAAGCTTTCGTACTACACAATATTAAAATAATATTTTTTGGAAGTGTTATTTTTAATTTCAAAATTTAAATATCAAACTTTATAATTGTATCATAGGTTAAATTAAAGCTGCAAATTTGTAACGTTTTGACCAGGCAGCGCCGCGTTCGTATTCCCATAATTCATCTAAATGGCTCCAATTAGTAGCAAATGTACTAGAAATGATTATAACTTATGATTTAGTTCTGTAATATCAGCTGAAACAAGGTTATGCTATACAAAATTCTATATTTTGCTGAAAACAATGTTACTTTATAGATATACATAGCAGATAAACAATAATATATTGTAATAACACATTGCAAGTGTTCAGACTCCTTGGTCTGAATACAAACGCGACTGTTGTGGGCTCACAGTTGTTCTCCGGGGAATGAATTATTTTCATTTTCTCGCCTTAGTAACAAAACAAAACGGCATTGAACTGAAGAACATGAAGCTACAAAAAATGTGCACAAATATGATAATTATTATAAAACGTATATAATAATGTTGTTCACATTATGAAGAAACCAAATATTATTTAGAAAATTATCCACTACACTGACTGTCACAAAGAGCAGTTTAATTGAATTATGGAAATTTAAACATGGCCTCGGTCGAGCGAGGTCATCAATTTGACAACTCTGTTTCTTGTTAATTTACAGAGCTAGAGACCAGTGTATTATATAAACGAAACAGCATGGAGCCAAGTAATCGAAATAGGGGTTGAATTATTATAATGATTTTTGTTGGTGCAAAAGAACGATTGTTAACAGATTATTGAATAATTCTTCACTCTTTTAATAACAGTCAAGTATCTCAGGTACAATTATATTTCTAACGGCAAACCATTAAATATAGGCAGTCATAAATGTGTATTATTTACCAAGCTCTCGTTGATTAATTACCGTAAATTACCGATTATTAACCGTAAATCAGCGAGTAATGTATTATGTTAGCGAACTCGTGTGATAGAGGGTATATACAGGTGAAAAAGACTATAAAAGCAGTGGAATTATGTCAATCGGGGGCATTTGCAATTTTTTTTTGAAAAAAAAAACGATACATTATATCTTTTGTTATTTCATAAAAAAATATAAAACTTGATTAACTTATAACTAAGCTACGGTGAATAAAGTAAAAATTATATATATTTTTCCACTTCAAAGTAAGTAACAGTGCTTTCAAAGTGTTCGTTGTTCACACCAAAAAAAAAAACATTTTATTAGTCAAAATCAAAAGAAACATTTCTTTATACCATATTACACACATTTGTACCTGTTTTATACGAATTATTGCCTTTCATATTCGTGAAATAATAGCTTTGTCGTAATAATATCCATTTGCGTTGAAATATAATTATTCTACGTATTATACAAGATAACAACGGTCATATAACTACTATTTTAATATGCATGTAATAAAACAATATAATGTAATAAAAGAAAACACACAATCCTCGGGCAATATGCGTGAAACATGGCGCATTGTGCATCGCCCGCGTGTAAGAGACCGGCGTCGATTGAATACGAGATCACGTGGAATCTTCCCTCGACAATATAATAAAGTCTTATGTTTTGCTTGTTTGTTCCAACGTCATCAGATAATCTGAGTAATTTTACAATTTTAGATTAATCCTTAAGTGGTATGGTGGGGTCCGCGAGGCCCCCATGCGTATTATTTTTTATATTTCTTAATAAGCTAAGCATCATGGGCAACTGCCATTTTACATATTCTCATTACGTCTATATTCGCGGGGGGTGCCGGACGTTGGGCGCGGCATCACTGACCCCTGTGAGTGATGGTGATGCAGCCCCTTTGTCCCTACAAAGGTATGCACGTGTTGGGGTCTGCGCGGCCTTTATGATACCAGTTACGTTAATTTTTTGACATTATAGTTTTTATTTCTTTTTTTACAAGGATCCTGCGGCCTTTAAACGATAAAACAATAGAAGAGATAGTAAACGAAGATTCTAATTCCGAATCAGTGATTGGAGTTAGACCAAAAGAATGTAGTGATCGTAAAATTTAAATTGTATAAAACTTCTTAAAAACAGGTCGTAGTTACTTATGTGATAGACAAAATATGAAAAATTTGCTACAAAGTGTAATAATTGTTTGAAATTAATATGCAACGTACATAGTACCCAAAAAACCCTATGTGATAAATGTCAAGACCAATATAAGCATTTCATTAAATAAATAATGATGTGGTGTGGCATTTACAACAAAAAAGTCCTGAGATAATGCAAAGAAAAATGTATAAAAATGCAGATTCGTTTGGCTCCGGTGTAATAGTTGGTTATCGCAACACAAATGTATAAATCCAAATTTTTATCAAAATCTAATTATAAATAATAGGTAGAAAATAAATAAAATTTAAATCGACGTCCTGAAAAGTAGCATTTTTCACATTCCATACTTTACAGTCGACATATATTTTGGCTTATTTTGCAAGAGTTCTTATTGAAAAAGTATAATAAAGGCCGATTTAAGACATAAAAATCCTGGTCCGTGAGACCGGCGCGGCGTCACCGCAGATGTAAGTCAATTAACACCGTTACACAGTTTACCTATATATATCGATAGGTAGATCTTCGAAATCGTCATTCTACATTTGATCGTAGACACTAGTCGCGTGTAGAAGGAAAGCAACGTTAATAATGAAAATATTCAGTTGCATTGTCCTGTTCGTCGCCGTCGCCGTGGTCAGCGGTGATAAGAAGCCACACTACGATCTCAAAGACGCGCCGCAATTATTCGAGAAATTTATGAAAGATTACCACAGGCACTACAAGGGTACGGCTGACACGATTAGGCATTACTCAGCTTTCGTAATGTCCTTAGTCGACATTAATATAGCTAATGAAGACAGAAAAGATGCTACTTTCGATATAAATAAGTTTGCTGATTACACACCTCGCGAGTTGGCACAATTGAGAGGCTATGGAAGTGCGTATTATTTGTAATGTTATATAAGTATATTGAAAAATTATGTTTACGTTTTATTTATTAATGTAGCGTCTATTTGTGTCTATCAGTGATACATAAAATAATATCTACCGTTACTAAGTATTGGTGGTTATAAAAAATTTGGTGTTGCAATGCGAGTACGTAACTAATTATTAACTTCTTTAAGCTTCTAGGTTTTCAGTTCCTCCCTGCCTTTCCTACTATACGCGGGATACAGCGTGTAACTAAAAAAAATACGTGGTAAAGCAACGCCGTTCTTGCCTTGCTAAATAAAAAAATAATATACTGGTGTCTATTATATATATACTTAAAGGTTATTATTTATTATTGTGATTTTATTTTGTTTTCAGATAAACCGTAAACTCCGGAAAATCCCGATAAGAGACAATATCTCATCAGTTGCTGCTTTTGCTGTGCTCTACGACTTTTGCATATTTATGTATTATTAGTACACTTATATTAATAAATTAAAATAGAATTCTCAACCTAATGACTTTTTCGTTACTTTGATAGATAAATATTATATCACTGTCGATTAATTCGTTTGATGAACATAACATTATATTCATGATATTATCCGATTAAAGTATGTGAATAACATAGTACATAGTAAGAAGGGTTTCAGAAATTGGATTTTAATGAGTTATCCACAGAAAATGCTTTTCAAGATGGCTGCCACAAATACTTCAGGAAGGTTGCAGAGTTGATCCTACCGAAAAGTTTAAGACACGTTTGGAATTCCAAATGCGGCTTAAAATTTTTGGTAGGTTGATAAAGTTAATTAACTGTTGCTGACTGCCAAGCGGATAGTTGGAATGTCGTCTACTTAGCATGATAAGATAGTCGAAAAATGCCCCACTTGTTAAAAGAGTTTTTAAGTAAAATTCAAGATACATAAGAAAATGCTTTATGTAGGAAGCTATTGTGAAGCTAAAAGTAATAATCAACGCTTACAAGGAACTGTCAAATGGCACCGTACGTGGTTGTTGTGACATAAGGAAAAGCTTGCATTGTCACGTTAATAACACTTGATACTGTTATCAATATTAATTTATCAATAATTATAATATAAATCAATTATTATAATTGTGTGTTCTACTAGTTCTAATAGTTGTTTATAAATTAAAAACTTTTTACCATACTATTTGTAATCCAGAAAACTCTATATTTTCTTTGAGGGAGTTCGCGTCATTAGAAACTCAAATTAAGAGGTCTTTTGCAACGAATCTCACCAAATGCTACCGCATTGCATTTTGCTTCTTAATTTATTCTTTTAAGCTTTGCTCTAGAAGTGCCTGCAATTAAAGTGTAGTAGATTTATATGTGTGTTAAATTTCTCAAATTTTAAGTTTGAATAAATACTTTCATACCATACGGTGTATCGTACAGAGAGAGCAAACAGCGTCTGAATGGAAATATCAAAAAAGTATATTAAAACATATAATTACATATTATTGCAGGCAAATTTAAAGTTCAGAACAGTAGGCCCATCTAAGTTATAAACCTTCTTTAAAATTACTTTTCTACAAATATCGATCTAAGATATAGATGTTCTACAAATTCTTTGAAAAAGCTGTAAAGTTATGTTTGCTCGAAAAGTTTACACCCCGGTCTGAATAATAAGTTAATTAATTAATGTCGATATCATCTGTATAGATGAAAATTTACTTTAAATTTATATATAAACTCCAATCCTCTCTCTTTATTATGAAAAATAAATTTTGTCTCGGAGACTTAATGTCATAACTTTGATTTTTTGGTATAAAATGTAATTTTTTTTTTATATCAAGTATAGCTCAGTTTCTTCCATAAAAAAAGAAATGAGCGATTAATGGTTAGACGGAAACGTCTACTTTTAAATAAACTAAATTTCTATTTCCACAAAGCAAACAGCAAACAAATAGTTTGGGTATTTTGTAATAGCTCAAGTTGCAATTTTAAGTAAATATTGCCGCTTGTGGGGGCTCTGACTATATGATCCCCGTAAAAAGAAAGCCGTTGAATTTGACAGCTTACTCTATTATTTTCTGGTTCCTTGGATGTTCATCATTATTCTTTGAATGCGCAGTACTGAGCTACTTCATATTATTCCATTTGATATTCAATCACTTGTCGGTTAATTGTCTCCGGGTTTTGTTTACGTACAAAATTGCAACTGAAGACAAAAGGCAACGATTCCTTAATAACAGAAAAAAAAATTTACTGACTAAAATCTGTTATAAGCTGAACATTAATTCTCAGAAAATTACAATAGTACAAACCAACTAACATAATCATGCTATAAAATATTAATAAGATACAGTACAAGGACAACAAAATCCTAAAACCGTTTGTGCGTGTCATACACCGATTCAAGCTTCGAATATAGCGCATCGCACGGTCAATACCCAGCTCTAACTCTTACTCGTACTATTTGAGTTTGATCTCAAATCATAAAGGTCATGTTGTCTTTGAAGCATAAAATGTTTGGACAACCTGTAATCTATATATATAAAAGGACTTGTTCTCACTGACTGAGGTAAGACGCACGCAAAGCCGTAACCGCTGTGCGTAGAAACGTGAAATTTGGACAGATGTTTACTTTCGTAATCTGGACATCCACTAGGAAGGGATTTTTTAAAAATTTAATCCTAAAGGGGTGAAATTGCGGTTGAAAGATGGTATGGAAAAAAAATTAAATCGGCACTGATTCTTATAAAATTTGAAATTCAGACTATTAAAAGTATTTAATTGAACACATGTTTCATGGCTTTCTAGAATTCTTTCCTTAAGGGTGCAAATAAGGGGTTCAAGGTTTGTATAGACTTTTTTTAAATCGGCACCAATTTTTATAAAATTTGAAATTCAGACTCTTAAAAGTATTAAATTGAACACATGTTTCATGGTTTTCTAGAATTTTTCCCCTAAGGGTTCAAATAAGGGGTTGAAAGTTTGTTAAGAAAAATTCTTAAATTGCCACCGATTTTTACAAAATTTTAAATTTAGACTCCTAAAAATATTTAATTGAACATGTGTTTCATGGTTTTCTAGAATTTTTCCCGTAAGAGTGCAAATAAGGGGTTGAAAGTTTGTATGGAAAAATCTATAAATCACCACCGATTTTTATAAAATTTGAAATTTAGACTCTTAAAAATATTACATTGAACACATGTTTCATGGTCTATTAGAATTGACCCGTTTCGCAGCAAGGATTTTTTGATATTGTAACAACTTCTAAAGTACTTATTAAAATGAAAAACAGTAAAAGACAGTTTTGATCTACATTAAATGGCCAACGTAACTAATATACTTATTTATATGCTGAGAGTAAGGGATAAGTGAAACTTGAGTAACATACAGCTGATGTGTCAACGGCGAGATGTGTCAACAATTAAATGCGTTTTTCGAAATAGTGTAAAAAGCAAATTTTATCTTCGTTTAACGTAGAAAATTAATAAAGTATTTTAAAGGATCAGGATTAATACCATTATGGAAAAATATGACTCTTTATAAAAAATATATTGTAATTATTATTTTTAGACATAAAAATTATCACTACACGTTATTCTTAAAAGATACGAATATGCCGTCGCGGACTTTTTTGTAGATCTTATTAAGAGGAACAATACTTCAGTACATTATTTTCATGTAGTACTTACCATTAAAGCAGCGCATGCGCGAAAGTGTCTCAACGGGTAGGACTTTATACACATTTATCGTATTTATGTTACTTTACATAAGAATGTACAAATAATAAACTATATATAAACCTTCTATGAAAAATACTCGACCTAATGGTGAAAACCGCATCAAAATCCGTTAGGTGGTTTAGAAGAAGAAGAGTTAGAAACAACAGACAGACACGAAAAGCGACTTTGTTTTATAAGATATAGGATAGGATTACACACATTTGTACTTGTTTTATACGAATAATTGCCTTTCATATTCGTGAAATAATAGCTTTGGCGTAATAATATCCATTTGCGTTGAAGTATATTTATTCTACGTATTATACAAGATAACAACGGTCATACAACTACTATTTTAATATGCATGTAATAAAAGAAAACACACAATCCTCGGGCAATATGCGTGAAACATGGCGGATTGTGCATCGCCCTTTGTGTAAGAGACCGGCGTCGATTGAATACGAGATTACGTGGAATCTTCCCCCGACAATATAATAAGTCTTATGTTTTGCTTGTTTATTCCAAGGTCATTAGATAATCTGAGTAGTTTTACAATTTTAGATTAACCCTTAAGTGGTATGGTGATGGCCGCGCGGCCTCCGCGCATAATATTTTTTATATTTCTTAATAAGTTAAGCATCATGGACAACTGCCATTTTACATATTAGCATTACGTCTATATTCGCGGGGGGTGCCGGACGTTGGGCGCTGCATCACTTACCTCTGTAAGTCTCTTTGTCCCTACTAAAAAAGGTATGCACTTGTTGGGGTCTGCGCAGTCCCTTTGATACTAGTTACGTTACTTTTTTGACATTATAGTTTTTATTTCTTTTTTTACAAGGATACTGCGGCCTTTAAATGATAAAACAATAGAAGAGATAGTAAACGAAGATTCTGATTCCGAATCAGTGATTGGAGTCAGACCAGAAGAATGTAATGATAGTAAAATTTAAATTCTATAAACCCTCTTCAAAAGAGGTCGCAGTCACTTATGTTATACACAAAATATGAAAAATTTGCTACAAAGTGTAATAATTGTTCGAAATTAATATGCAACGTACATAGTACCCAAAAAACCCTATATGATAAATGTCAAGACCAATATAAGCATTTCATTAAATTAATATTGAAATGTGACATTTACAACAAGAAAGTCCTGAGATAATCCAAAGAAAAATGTAAAAAAATGCAGATTCGTTTGGCTCTGGTGTAATAGTTTGTTGTCGCAACACAAATGTAAATCCATTTTTTATTAAAATCTAATTTATAAATAAAAAGGTAGGTAAAAAATAAAATTTAAGTTGCTCTCGTGAAGAGTAGAATTTTTATTTTCCATACTTTACCTAGGGACCGTCGATATATATGTTTGTTTATTTCGCATGAGTTCGTAATGTTTTTTTTAATTTTGTTAAAATCCTGGTCCGTGAGACCGGCGCGGCGTCACCGCAGATGTAAGTCAATTAAAACCGTTACACAGTTCACCTATATATATGACCGTTAGATCTTCGAAATCGTCAGTCTACATTTGATTATAGATACTAGTCCCGTGTAGAAGGAAATTAACGTTAATAATGAAAATATTCATTTGCATTGTCCTGCTCGTCGCGGTTGCTGTGGCCAGTGAGGATAAGAAGCCACACTACGATATCAAAGACGCGCTGGAATTATTCGAGAAATTTGTAAAAGATCACGACAGGCACTACAAGAGTAGGGCCGACGCGATTGAGCATTACATAGCTTTCGTGAAGTCCTTATATCAAATTAATAAAGCCAATGCTGAAAGTAAAGGTGCTACTTTCGATATAAATGAACTTGCTGATTATACTGCTCACGAGTTGGCACAATTGAGAGGCTTTGGAAGTGCGTATTATTTGTAATGTTATATAAGTATATTGCAAAATTATGTATACGTTTTATTTATTAATGTAGCGTCCGTGACTAGTGACCAGGTCCTAAGAACGAAGAATCGTCTGTTGAGTTTTTTGCGTAATACTTATTATTTGTGTCTATCGGTAGTAATACATAAAATAATATCTACCGTTACTAAGTATTGGTAGTTATAAAAAAAATGGTGTTGCAATGCGAGTACGTAACTAATTATTAACTTTTTTAAGCTTCTAGGTTTTCAGTTCCTCTCTGCCTTTCCTACTATAAGCGGGATACAGCGTGAAACTAAAAAAAATACGTGGTAAAGCATATTAAACCAAGACACACTTAAATATATACTTAAAGGATACTTCAAAGTTATTATTTATTATTGTGATTTTATTTTGTTTTCAGATAAACCGTAAACTCCAGAAAATCCCGATAAGAGACACAATCTCGTTGCTGCTTTTGCTGTGCTCTACGACTTTTGCATATTTATGTATTTTTAGTTCACTTATATTAATAAATTAAAATAGAATTCTCAACCTAATGACTTTTTCGTTACTTTAATAGATAAATATTATATCACTGTCGATTAATTCGTTTGATGAACATAACATTATATTCATGATATTATCCGATTAAAGTATGTGAATAACATAGTACATAGTAAGAAGGGTTTCAGAAATTGGATTTTAATGAGTTATCCACAGAAAATGTTTTTTAAGATGGCTGCCACAAATACTTCAAGAAGGTTGCAAAGTTGCTCCTACCGAAAAGTTTAAGACACGTTTGGAATTCCAAATGC